>JARQOC010002291.1:0-27359 GCA_033576535.1 Allobates femoralis
GACCCCACACCATGTCACATTAACACTCCCCCCGCACACACTGTGTCACAACCCCCACACAACTGCCAATAAGTCCCATACAGTGTGGTGATGAAGACACTTAGTAAACAATGGCTGCGCTCCCATCTCCTGCTCTATACACAGGGAACAATGGGGCCGTTATCTTTCCATTCTTCTCACCTGATAAATAGCTGCAGCACGGACTGGAAGCTGGACAGCCTGTCACTTCCTGGTTCCTAGCAGGAGGCATCATGGGATAATTGCATCATGTGACTGTGACTGTGCTGCTAGAGGGCAATCACATGCTGTTTATAGTAGGCTCCTCTGTCTCTTCTTATGGCGGCAGCCATTTCGGTGCTCTCAGTGTTCTTGGCATATGACTGCCATGTGATAGTGTGAAGTCACACAGCTCAGTTAGGTGTTTCTTGAAGAATGCACTCTGCTAAAGTGGTGTAGTGGGGGAGGGAGATAAAGGACGATAACAGCACATCAGACATCCTCAAAGAGACATAATATAAAGGGAAAGGAGCACATGGAAATAATAAGGATCAATGTGGGAATAGGGAAACCAAGGGAGAAAGAGAAAGAGGTTTCCCTCTGTCCATCCCCCTTCTATAGACTTGCAGTATATTATTCCACATCGCTGCAGATTGTTGCACTACAAAACCCCACAATTTGTTAAAAACACCTTGGGAAACTTCTCAGGGCGTCTTATCGGAGCTGCACCTCGATTTCTGGCCTCCAATTCAAAACTTTAGTTTCTTAAAGAGACAGCGCACCTTAAATCAAAACGGCCAAGAATGACCTTGAACAGTTGCCCAATGCTGAAACAGAGCAAATACAACCAGGTACTGTCCATTATCAAGACCAGGGAGCAGAACCTATGCTTCCAGGAGGCCAAGTTGCTCTGTCAAACCAACAATAAAGGCTATTGAAAACTGTTGCAGTAGGAGAAATGAGCTATGTGTCAACCTGGAAGAGCATGGACACGGGCTTCCTGCCAAATGTCAAGACTTCAATCCTCTGCAGGTGACGCTGCAAGCCGCCATTGAACAGCTGAACACAGCTCGAGAAAGATATAAGAGGCTGTTCACAAGGTGCACTACCTTTCTAAAAGACTCTAATGGCCGCTTTACACATACCAACTTCTGTACAACTTACTGGATGCAGTGAAATCATGGACACATTGTTCCATTTGTACACAGCAACAAAATGGAACAATGTGTCCATGATTTCACTGCAACCAGTAAGTTGTTCAGAAGTTGGACACAGAAGTTGGTGTGTGCAAAGTGGCCATAATACTGATGAAGCTCTTTCAGACATGAGCAAGGCAGAATCAGTGTACAGAGATAGAGACGCCATGGTGCAAGATGTCAAAGACAAAGCAGAAGACTGTATCTCTCACCAGCAAGAAACTACATCTCACAAAACAACATCATCTAGACTTACTGTATATTATTCCACATCGCTGCAGATTTTTGGACTACAAAACCCCACAATTTGTTAAAAACACCTTGGGAAACTTCTCAGGGCATCTTATCGGAGCTGCACTGCGATTTCTGGCCTCCAATTCAAAAGTTTAGTTTCTTAAAGAGACAGCGCACCTTAAATCAAAACGGCCAAGAATGACCTTGAACAGTTGCCCAATGCTGAAACAGAGCAAATACAACCAGGTACTGTCCATTATCAAGACCAGGGAGCAGAACCTATGCTTCCAGGAGACCAAGTTGCTCTGTCAAACCAACAATAAGGGCTATTGAAAACTGTTGCAGTAGGAGAAATGAGCTATGTGTCAACCTGGAAGAGCATGGACACGGGCTTCCTGCCAAATGTCAAGACTTCAATCCTCTGCAGGTGACGATGCAAGCCGCCATTGAACAGCTGAACACAGCTCGAGAAAGATATAAGAGGCTGTTCACAAGGTGCACTACCTTTCTAAAAGACTCTAATACTGATGAAGCTCTTTCAGACATGAGCAAGGCAGAATCAGTGTACAGAGATAGAGACGCCATGGTGCAAGATGTCAAAGACAAAGCAGAACACTGCATCTCTCACCATCTCTCACACGTGGGCTACACACCACTGTCTAAATGACACTGCTACTAGGCCCAAACTATTACCTGGGCTAAGTGAAGTTAAAAATTAGTCTGAAATAGACAGGTGGTGTACTGTGTTTCACAAGTGGACTACTCACCACTGTCTAAATGACACTGCTACTAGGCCCAAACTATTACCTGGGCTAAGTGAAGTTAAAAATTAGTCTGAAATAGACAGGTGGTGTAGTGTGTTTCACAAGTGGACTACTCACCACTGTCAAAATGACACTGCTACTAGGCCCAAACTATTTCCTGCGCTAGGTGCAGTTAAAAATTAGTCTGAACTAGACAGGCAGTTTAGTGTGTTTCACAAGAGGACTACCCACCACTGTCTAAATGACACTGCTACTAGGCCGAAACTATTACCTGGGCTAAATGAAGTTAAAAATTAGTCAGAACTAGACAGGCGGTGTAGTGTGTTTCACAAGAGGGCTACACAGCACTGTCTAAATGACACTGCTACTAGGCCCAAACTATTACCTGCGCTTGGTGCAGTTAAAAATTAGTCTGAAATAGACAGGTGGTGTACTGTGTTTCACAAGTGAGCTACTCACCACTGTCAAAATGACACTGCTACTAGGCCCAAACTATTACCTGGGCTAAGTGAAGTTAAAAATTAGTCTGAAATAGACAGGTGGTGTACTGTGTTTCACAAGTGGACTACTCACCACTGTCTAAATGACACTGCTACTAGGCCCAAACTATTACCTGGGCTAAGTGAAGTTAAAAATTAGTCTGAAATAGACAGGTGGTGTACTGTGTTTCACAAGTGGACTACTCACCACTGTCTAAATGACACTGCTACTAGGCCCAAACTATTACCTGGGCTAAGTGAAGTTAAAAATTAGTCTGAAATAGACAGGTGGTGTAGTGTGTTTCACAAGTGGACTACTCACCACTGTCAAAATGACACTGCTACTAGGCCCAAACTATTTCCTGCGCTAGGTGCAGTTAAAAATTATTCTGAACTAGACAGGTGGTGTAGAGTGTTTCACAAGTGGACTACTCACCACTGTCTAAATGACACTGCCACTAGGCCCAAACTATTACCTGCGCTAGGTGCAGTTAAAAATTAGTCTGGACTAGACAGGCGGTTTAGTGTGTTTCACAAGAGGACTACCCACCACTGTCTAAATGAAACTGCTACTAGGCCCAAACTATTACCTGGGCTAAGTGAAGTTAAAAATGAGCCTGAACTAGACAGGCGGTTTAGTGTGTTTCACAAGAGGACTACCCACCACCATACCTCCCAACTTTTGAAGAAGAGAAAGAGGGACAATGCACGAGATGCGTTGTGTGCGGCGCGCATGGCGGCAAATTTTAGGCCACGCCCCTGGCCACACCCATTTCACAACTGGCCACACCCATATCCACGCCCAAACCACACCCATTCAGCACTGCTGGTCACACTGTTTCATAAACAATAATTATAAACAGAAAAAAATGTCTTTACAAATGAATTAAAGTATTACCGTATATACTCGTGTATAAGCCGACCCGTGTATAAGCCGACCCCCTACTTTTGCCCCCAAAACCTGGGAAAACCTATTGACTCGTGTATAAGCCGAGGGTGGACTCCAGCACAGGTATACAGCCCCCAGCAGTGTGGTATACAGCAGCCCCAGTGGTAGTATTCAGCAGCCCCAGTGGTTAGTATACAGCAGCCCCAGTGGTAGTATACAGCAGCCCCAGTGGTAGTATACAGCAGCCCCAGAGGTATATACAGCCCCAGTGGTACTATACAGCAGCAGCCCCAGTGGTACTATACAGCAGCAGCCCCAGTGGTAGTATACAGCAGCAGCCCCAGGGGTAGTATACAACAGCAGCCCCAGGGGTAGTATACAGCAGCAGCCCCAGGGCTGTATACAGCAGCAGCCCCAGGGCTGTATACAGCAGCAGCCCTGGAGGTATACAGGCCCCCCCATCAAGATCCAGGGCCCCCCCCTTGCGCGGCAAACCTGTAAAGTAAAATCATACTTATCACTGTCCTGTCGCGCCGTCCCCGCTGCCGACATCACGATCCCGGGCTTCATTCCGCGTCTTCCGGCTTCCTGTGGTCGCGGGCAATGATGTCATGAAGCCCGGGATCGTGATGTCGGCAGCGGGGACGGCGCGACAGGACAGTGATAAGTATGATTTGACTTTACAGGTTTGCCGCGCAAGGGGGGGGCCCTGGATCTTGATGGGGGGGCCTGTATACCTCCGGGGGAAGCCTGAAGTTCTGTATACTCGCGTATAAGCCGAGGGGGGACTTTTCAGCCCAAATTTTGGGCTGAAAAACTCGGCTTATACGTGAGTATATACGGTAATGCAAACTTGGTAAAAATATTTCTTTTAAATTAGAATGTAAAAGCTGCAGATTACAGAACAGCTCCACTCTATTAGATAAATTATCTTTAACAATCTTGTGCTTTTGGTTAATGGGAAGAATTAGAGAATACTTGACTTATTTTTCTGCATATCTGCTGAAATTATGAGGAGCATTAGGGCCGCTTTGGGCGGGCGTCACACGGTGCAATATCTTGAACGATATCGTTTAAGCCAACTGCTTTTTGATCGCTTAAGCGATATCGTTTGTGCATCGCTACGTGCGATCAAGCGATTTTACAATGTAAAATGGCTTGATCGTGACATCGCAGATATGAGAGCCGGAGCTGATATCAAGCGATAATCGCTTGATCAATCTGCTTCATCGCGGTGTGTGACACCATGATGAACGATCTCCCAGCGGCAGAGCCTATGCTGGGAGATGGTATCTATGGTAAACGTCGGGTTACTAAGCGCCGCGCGGCGCCTAGTAACCCGATGTGTACCATAGTTACCAGCGATCTCGCTGCTCCACATCGCTGGTGAGTCTGTCTGTGTGACAGCTCACCAGCGATGTGAGCGATATTGTTAGCGATCGCGCGTGCACGTGATCGCTAACAATATCGCTCACGATATTGCAACGTGTGACGGCCGCCTTACACACACCAACTTTTCTGTCCAACTTCTGACCAACTTACTGGTTGCAGTGAAATCATGGACACATTGCACCATTTTGTGGCTGTGTACAAATGGAACAATGTGTCCATGATTTCACTGCAACCAGCAAGTTGTTCAGAAGTTGGACACAGAAGTTGGTGTGTGTAAAGTGGCCATTACCCTCACCTCTCTCAACAGTGAGGTCAAATTAAGCAGAATGACCGGCTGGAGTGTCTGTGACTATAAATCGGCAGCGGGCAGAACAGACAGACAGACTTGCCTGTCAATTCTAAGGGTACCTTTACACGTCGCAACATTGCTAGCAATGTCACTGGCAATTTGCTGGTTGCAGTGAAATCATGGACACATTGTTACATTTGTACACGGCAACAAAATAGAACACTGTGTCCATGATGTCACTGCAACCAGCAAATTGCCAGTGAAATTGCACTAGTGTATTTTTGGTTGAGTGCTATCCCAAAAAAAAAAAAAAAAGATTGTAAGCGGCAAAAAAAAAATCGTCCCACTTTTCTGGATAAAAATCACACTGAAAGGCACTAAAGGCCGGGTTACACATACCGGTAGTGAGGATGGGATTTCTTGAAATCTCATCCACTATGCTATTACTGTACTACGCAGCGTTTTGGACGCAGCGGCAAGACGCTGCATCGAAAACGCTGCGTACACTGATCGTGTGCACGCACCCTTATCAGTCCTGGCTCCTACAGAGCAGTTATTGGCTCCTAATCACCTCGCTCCCTGCATTACAGACAGCTGTGTTACATTGTCACCTGTATAAAGACTCCTGTCCACACAATGAGTCAGTCACCTCTAGAGATGAGCGAGTATACTCGTTACTGTTCGGTACTCGCCGAATAGTACGGTACTCGGGCTACTCGTTACTCTGCGAGTTTCCTTGCGATTACTTGCTAAGTAACGAGTACAATGTAAGTCAATGGGAAATGCGAGTAATTCCTCTGCCGCTGGACCCTATAAAGAGGTCTGGCAGCAGAGGAAAAGGCTGCAATGGCCACATGATTGTTTAAAGGGATCCTGTCACCCCCAAACCACCTCCTAAGCTATTAAAAGCTGTCCCTAGAGCATAGTAACACTTACCCTACACTCCTTTTAGCTCCTAAATGCATATATTGAAACTGAATCTAAACGTTATAAAAGTACCTCATTATTGATGTTAATGAGTGACTATGGTATTCATAGTCACTCAGCCAGGCTGTCCCTCTTCATAATATCACGCCTCAATAGGCGTGATCTTCATCATACATTCAAATGCGCGCCTCCCCGCTCTTCTATTCCGGACCGCTGCTGTGTGGGGGCTGTATGACGCGACTCGCGTCATTTCCGGCGCCGGGTGACGTATTTACACCCGCGCCGCTGTTTGCGCATGCGCAGTACGGGACTTGAAGCTCTAACAGCGGCGCGGGTGTAAATACGTCACCCGGTGCCGGAAATTACGCGAATCGCGTCATACAGCCCCCACACAGCAGCGGTCCGGAATAGAAGAGCGGGGAGGCGCGCAGGGAGGCGCGCATTTGAATGTATGATGAAGATCACGCCTATACAGGCTTGATATGATGAAGAGGGACAGCCTGGCTGGGTGACTATGAATACCATAGTCACTCATTAACATCAATAATGAGGTGCTTTTATAACGTTTATATTCAGTTTCAATATATGCATTTAGGAGCTAAAAGGAGTGTAGGGTAAGTGTTACTATGCTCTAGGGACAGCTTTTAATAGCTTAGGAGGTGGTTTGGGGGTGACAGGATCCCTTTAAAAGCCGGCAGTAAAAAGCTGCCGGGTTTTAAACAATCATTAAGCTCCCTACTGCGCTCCCGCTCATTGATGCCCCCTTCCCGCCTGATCCGAGCTTACTACAGAGATAAGAGAACAGAACCGAGCTACTACAGGATAAGAGACCAAGATTGCAGAACCAAGAGCCAATGCATGGCTACCGCCATTAGGCAAAAAAGTCCACTTCTTTCAATATTTTTGTGCTGTTTTTTCCTTTTTTTTTTTTACACTCATAACTATTATATACTAGATGGTGGCCCAATTCTAACGCATCGGGTATTCTACAATATGTAGTTGACATACTGTGACTGACAGAACTTGTTCAGGCTACGTGAGTGAACTACAAAGCTCCTCCTGTCACCTCTCCTGTCACCGCTCCTCCATCTCTCCTCCTGTCACCGCTCTTCCTGTCCCCGCTCCTCCGTCTCTCCTCCTCATGTCACCGCTCCTCCATCTCTCCTCCTGTCACTGCTCCTCCTGTCACCGCTCCTCCGTCTCTCCTCCTGTCACCGCTCCTCCGTCTCTCCTCCTGTCCCCGCTCCTCCGTCTCTCCTCCTGTCACCGCTCTTCCTGTCCCCGCTCCTCCGTCTCTCCTCCTCATGTCACCGCTCCTCCATCTCTCCTCCTGTCACTGCTCCTCCTGTCACCGCTCCTCCGTCTCTCCTCCTGTCACCGCTCCTCCGTCTCTCCTCCTGTCCCCGCTCCTCCGTCTCTCCTCCTGTCAGCGCTCGTTGTTCGCTCCTTCTGTCACCGCTCCTCCTGTCACCGCTCCTTCATCTCTCCTGTCACTGCTCGTCCATTGCTTCTCCTGTCACCGCTCCTCCTATCCCGCCTCCTCCGTCTCTCCTCCTGTCACCGCTCCTCCTGTCCCCGCTCCTTCGTCTCTTCTCCTGTCACCACTCGTCCATTGCTCCTCCTGTCACTGCTCCTCCTGTCACCGCTCCTTCGTTTCTCCTGTCACTGCTCGTCCAACGCTTCTCCTGTCACCGCTCCTCCTATCCCACCTCCTCTGTCTCTCATCCTGTCACCGTTCCTCCTGTCACCGCTCCTTCGTCTCTCCTCCTGTCACCTCTCGTCCATCGCTCCTCCTGTCACCGCTCCTCCTGTCACCGCTCCTTCGTCTCTCCTGTCACTGGTTGTCCATTGCTCCTCCTGTCACCGCTCCTTCGTCTCTCCTGTCACCGCTCGTCCATCGCTCCTCCTGTCACCGCAGATTTCCGTTACAGACAGAAAGACGCGATTAGACAATTATATAGTAGGATGTAGCAGAGCTGGTGCTGTATTTTTTGTGCATTGTGATTATCTGTATGTCCTGCAATAGATTGACCTGCACTCCAATAACAAACTATGAACGATACACAAACCATTTCAGCTCTGCTATGTCAAACTCAACTGTGCTACATCTACACTTATATACTGCTCCCAGCCTTCCAACAGTTGCCATGTATATATTTAAATGTAGCAGAGCTCATGCTGTGTTGTTTGTGCATTATGATATCTGTGCTGCTGTAGACTGAGCTGCACTCCTATAACAAACACTACAATGCCACCTGACCACCTCAGCTGTGGTGGTGTCACATCATCCATGATAGTGGACGCTTCCACTGTCGGAGGAGTGTCATGCAGTGATGGCCTGACATGCTCAATCGCACAGAGGGAGAGATGCAGGATATCATGGAAGATGTGTCACCGCAGTACGGGGAGTGGGTAACAACGAGGGGACGGGGGCTGAGAATTCACAATGCGGTGAGGGGTGACAAAGGGGGGCTGAAAGGACAAACACTTCAAATAGCCGGTGGGAAAGCCGACTTCACCGCCCACTTTCCCGGCAGCTATTTAAAGTGAAGCGCTGTCTCTCTGTAACGGAAATCTCACGTCACTGATTGGTCGCAGAGCAGCCAATCAGCGATGCAGGATTTCCGTTACAGAAAGAAAGACGCGATAAGGCAATTTTATAGTACACATACACACTTGAGACTGCTGTGGGCTGAATACACAACAGCTATATACATAACAGAGAATACACAATAGAGATGGCTGCTGGCGGTATAGACAATGGAGATGGCTGCTGGCGGTATAGACAATGGGGATGGCTGCTGGCCGTATAGACAATGGGGATGGCTGCTGGCCGTATAGACAATGGGGATGGCTGCTGGCCGTATAGACAATGGAGATGGCTGTAGGCTATAAACACAATAGAAAATACACAATAGAGACTGCTGCTACTATCCATCCATCCCATTGTCACCCCCAGGTTGCTATCTTCGGCTGTAATAGCGCCTTACCTGACTCCACACTCCTGATCGCGGATCCCGACTGCTTCTTCCTCTGCCGCTCCTGGTCTCCCGCTTGCCTTCACCAGTCGACACCCTGCACCAGCCAGCATCCGGTGGCACCCGGAAGCCGTCAGCACCCGGCACCAGCATCCGACAGCTGGCATCAGGCAGCACCCAGCAGCCACAAACACTCAGCAGGCAGCCGGTGGCAGCCGCCAGCATCTGGCACCAGCCGCCAGCACCAGCCGTCAGCATCCGACAGCCGGCATCAGCCGCCAGCCGGCACCAGGCAGCACCTGGCAGCCTTCGGCACCAGGTGGCAGCCTTCGGCACCAGGTGGCAGCCGCCGGCACCAGGTGGCAGCCGCCGGCACCAGGTGGCAGCCGGTAGCCACCAACACCCAGCAGGCAGCTGCCGGAACCAGGTGGCAGTCGCCAACACCTGGCACCAGGTGGCAGCTGCCAGCACCCAGCACGCAGCCGCCAGCACCCGGCAGCAGGTGGCAGCCGCCAGCACCCGGCAACAGGTGGCAGCCGCCAGCACCCGGCACCAGGCGGCACCCGGTAGCCACCAACACCCAGTAGGCAGCTGCCGGCACCAGGTGGCAGTCGCCAACACCTGGCACCAGGTGGCAGCTGCCAGCACCCAGCACGCAGCCACCAGCACCTGGCAGCAGGTGGCAGCCGCCGGCAGCAGGTGGCAGCCGCCAGCACCCGGCAGCAGGTGGCAGCCGCCAGCACCCGCAGCAGGCGGCACCCGGTAGCCACCAACACCCAGTAGGCAGCTGCCGGCACCAGGTGGCAGTCGCCAACACCTGGCACCAGGTGGCAGCTGCCAGCACCCGGCAGCAGGTGGCAGCCGCCAGCACCCGGCAGCAGGTGGCAGCCGCCAGCACCCGGCAGCAGCTGCCAGCCAGCACCAGGTGGCAGCCACCAGCACCCGACACCAGGTGGCAGCTGCCAGCACCCGGCAGCCGCCACCAACTGGGAGCCGCTAACTGCCGGCACCAGCCAGCCGCCGGCCGCAGCGATGTGCCGGCGGCGGGATATTCAAATGTCCAACTCCAGTCTCTTAGTGAGCCTTCAGCTGCCTGCCGCCGCGCCTGTGAACGTAGATGCAAACGCAGCCGGCCGGGGCGGGGCGGGCCGGATGACTGAGGTGGGGGGGGCTGGACTCACCCGAGGACACACAGCCTCGGCGGCCCTGAATCCACCGGCCTGGGGGGGCAACCAGGCCCAGTCTGCCACTGAGGCAGACACCGAGACCTACATGGTTTAATCAGAGGGGGGCGTGGCGGAGTTTCAGTGCACAGCGCGGGACATGTAAGATCCCGATCGGGACACCGGGGCAGTGTCGGCAATCCGGGACTGTCCCGGTGGATCCGGGACACTTGGGGGGTCTGCCCACCACTGTCAAAATGACACTGCTACTAGGCCCAAACTATTACCTGCTCTAGGTGAAGTTAAAAATGAGTCAGAACTAGACAGGCGGTGTAGTGTGTTTTACAAGTGGGCTACTCACCACTGTCAAAATGACACTGCTACTAGGCCCAAACTATTACCTGCTCTAGGTGCAGTTAAAAATTATTCTGAACTAGACAGGTGGTGTAGAGTGTTTCACAAGTGGACTACTCACCACTGTCTAAATGACACTGCTACTAGGCCCAAACTATTACCTGGGCTAAGTGAAGTTAAAAATTAGTCTGAAATAGACAGGTGGTGTACTGTGTTTCAAAAGAGGGCTACACAGCACTGTCTAAATGACACTGCTATTGGCCCAAACTATTACCTGCGCTAGGTGCAGTTAAAAATTAGTCTGAACTAGACAGGCGGTTTAGTGTGTTTCACAAGAGGACTACCCACCACTGTCTAAATGACACTGCTACTAGGCCGAAACTATTACCTGGGCTAAATGAAGTTAAAAATGAGTCAGAACTAGACAGGCGGTGTAGTGTGTTTCACAAGAGGGCTACACAGCACTGTCTAAATGACACTGCTACTAGGCCCAAACTATTACCTGGGCTAAGTGAAGTTAAAAATAAGTCTGAAATAGACAGGCGGTGTAGTGTGTTTCACAAGAGGGCTACACAGTACTGTCTAAATGACACTGCTACTAGGCCCAAACTATTACCTGCACTTGGTGCAGTTAAAAATTATTCTGAACTAGACAGGTGGTGTAGAGTGTTTCACAAGTGGACTACTCACCACTGTCTAAATGACACTGCTACTAGGCCCAAACTATTACCTGGGCTAAGTGAAGTTAAAAATAAGTCTGAAATAGACAGGCGGTGTAGTGTGTTTCACAAGAGGGCTACACAGTACTGTCTAAATGACACTGCTACTAGGCCCAAACTATTACCTGCGCTTGGTGCAGTTAAAAATTAGTCTGAACTAGACAGGTGGTGTAGTGTGTTTCACAAGTGAGCTACTCACCACTGTCAAAATGACACTGCTACTAGGCCCAAACTATTACCTGCGCTATGTGCAGTTAAAAATTATTCTGAACTAGACAGGTGGTGTAGAGTGTTTCACAAGTGGACTACTCACCACTGTCTAAATGACACTGCTACTAGGCCCAAACTATTACCTGGGCTAAGTGAAGTTAAAAATTAGTCTGAAATAGACAGGTGGTGTAGTGTGTTTCACAAGGAGACTACCACCACTGTCTAAATGACACTGCTACTAGGCCCAAACTATTACCTGGGCTAAGTGAAGTTAAAAATTAGTCGAAACTAGACAGGGGTGTAGTGTGTTTCACAAGTGGCTACTCACCACTGTCTAAATTGACACTGCTACTAGGCCCAAACTATTACCTGGGCTAATGAAGTTAAAAATTAGTCTGAAATAGACAGGTGGTGTAGTGTGTTTCACAAGAGGACTACACAGCACTGTCTAAATGACACTGCTACTACGCCCAAACTATTACCTGGCTAAGTGAAGTTAAAAATTAGTCTGAAATAGACAGGTGGTGTAGTGTGTTTCAAAGAGGCTACACAGCACTGTCTAAATGACACTGCTATAGGCCCAAACTATTACCTGGGCTAAATGAAGTTAAAAATAGTCAGAACTAGACAGGCGGTGTAGTGTGTTTCACAAGTGGCTACTCACCACTGTCAAAATGACACTGCTACTAGGCCCAAACTATTACCTGCCTAGGTGCAGTTAAAAATTATTCTGAACTAGACAGGTGGTGTAGATGTGTTTCACAAGTGGACTACTCACCACTGTCTAAATGACACTGCTACTAGGCCCAAACTATTACCTGGCTAAGTGAAGTTAAAAATTAGTCTGAAATAGACAGGTGGTGTAGTGTGTTTCACAAGTGGACTACTCACCACTGTCAAATGACACTGCTACTAGGCCCAAACTATTACCTGGGCTAAGTGAAGTTAAAAATTAGTCTGAAATAGACAGGTGGTGTAGTGTGTTTCACAGAGGGCTACACACCACTGTCAAAATGACACTGCTACTAGGCCCAAACTATTACCTGGCTAAGTGAAGTTAAAAATTAGTCTGAAATAGACAGGTGGTGTAGTGTGTTTCACAAGTGGACTACCACACTGTCTAAATGACACTGCTACTAGGCCCAAACTATTACCTGGGCTAAGTGAAGTTAAAAATAGTCTGAAATAGACAGGTGGTGTAGTGTGTTTCACAAGAGGGCTACTCACCACTGTCTAAATGACACTACTACTAGGCCCAAACTATTACCTGCGCTAGGTGCAGTTAAAAATTATTCTGAACTAGACAGGTGGTGTAGAGTGTTTCACAAGTGGACTACTCACCACTGTCTAAATGACACTGCTACTAGGCCCAAACTATTACCTGGGCTAAGTGAAGTTAAAAATTAGTCTGAAATAGACAGGTGGTGTACTGTGTTTCACAAGTGGACTACTCACCACTGTCTAAATGACACTGCTACTAGGCCCAAACTATTACCTGGGCTAAGTGAAGTTAAAAATAAGTCTGAAATAGACAGGTGGTGTAGTGTGTTTCACAAGAGGGCTACACAGCACTGTCAAAATGACACTGCTATAGGCCCAAACTATTACCTGGCTAGTGCAGTTAAAAATTAGTCTGAACTAGACAGGTGGTGTAGTGTGTTTCACAAGTGGCTACTCACCACTGTCTAAATGACACTGCTACTAGGCCCAAACTATTACCTGGCTAGTGTCAGTTAAAAATTATTCTGAACTAGACAGGTGGTGTAGAGTGTTTCACAAGTGGACTACTCACCACTGTCTAAATGACACTGCTACTAGGCCCAAACTATTACCTGGGCTAAGTGAAGTTAAAAATTAGTCTGAAATAGACAGGTGGTGTAGTGTGTTTCACAAGAGGGCTACACAGCACTGTCTAAATGACACTGCTACTAGGCCCAAACTATTACCTGGCTAGGTGCAGTTAAAAATTAGTCTGAACTAGACAGGTGGTGTAGTGTGTTTCACAAGAGGACTACTCACCACTGTCTAAATGACACTGCTACTAGGCCCAAACTATTACCTGGCTAAGTGAAGTTAAAAATAGTCTGAACTAGACAGGGGTGTAGTGTGTTTCACAAGTGGCTACACAGCACTGTCTAAATGACACTGCTACTAGCCCAAACTATTACCTGGCTAAGTGAAGTTAAAAATTAGTCTGAAATAGACAGGTGGTTAGTGTGTTTCACAAGGACTACCACCACTGTCTAAATGACACTGCTACTAGGCCCAAACTATTACCTGGCTAAGTGAAGTTAAAAATTAGTCATGAACTAGACAGGTGGTGTAGTGTGTTTCACAAGTGGCTACTCACCACTGTCAAAATGACACTGCTACTAGGCCCAAACTATTACCTGGGCTAAGTGAAGTTAAAAATTAGTCTGAAATAGACAGGTGGTGTATGTGTTTCACAAGAGGGCTACACACACTGTCTAAATGACACTGCCACTAGGCCCAAACTATTACCTGCGCTAGGTGCAGTTAAAAATTAGTCTGAACTAGACAGGCGGTTTAGTGTGTTTCACAAGAGGACTACCCACCACTGTCTAAATGACACTGCTACTAGGCCCAAACTATTACCTGGCGCTAAATGAAGTTAAAAATGAGTCAGAACTAGACAGGCGGTGTAGTGTGTTTCACAAGTGGGCTACTCACCACTGTCAAAATGACACTGCTACTAGCCCAAACTATTACCTGGCTAGTGAGTTAAAAATTAGTCTGAAATAGACAGGTGGTGTAGGTGTTTCACAAGTGGACTACCACCACTGTCTAAATGACACTCTACTAGGCCCAAACTATTACTGGCTAGTGAGTTAAAAATTATCTGAACTAGACAGGTGGTGTAGAGTTGTTTCACAAGTGGACTACTCACCACTGTCTAAATGACACTGCTACTAGGCCCAAACTATTACCTGCGCTAGGTGCAGTTAAAAATTATCTGAAATAGACAGGTGGTGTAGTGTTTCACAAGTGACTACCACCACTGTCTAAATGACACTGCTACTAGGCCCAAACTATTACCTGGCTAGTGAAGTTAAAAATTAGTCTGAAATAGACAGGTGGTGTAGTGTGTTTCACAAGAGGCTACACACCCCTGTCTAAATGACACTGCTACTAGGCCAAACTATTACCTGCGCTAGGTGCAGTTAAAAATTAGTCTGAAATAGACAGGTGGTGTAGTGTGTTTCACAAGTGGACTACTCACCACTGTCAAAATGACACTGCTACTAGCCCAAACTATTACCTGCGCTAGGTGCAGTTAAAAATTATTCTGAACTAGACAGGTGGTGTAGAGTGTTTCACAAGTGGACTACTCACCACTGTCTAAATGACACTGCACTAGGCCCAAACTATTACCTGCGCTAGGTGCAGTTAAAAATTATCTGAACTAGACAGGCGGTTAGGTGTTTCACAAGAGGACTACCACCACTGTCTAAATGACACTGCTACTAGGCCCAAACTATTACCTGGGCTAAGTGAATTAAAAATTAGTCTGAAATAGACAGGTGGTGTAGTGTGTTTCACAAGGGCTACACAGCACTGTCTAAATGACACTGCTACTAGCCCAAACTATTACCTGGCTAAGTGAAGTTAAAAATTAGTCTGAAATAGACAGGTGGTGTAGTGTGTTTCAAAGAGGGTACACAGCACTGTCTAAATGACACTGCTATAGGCCAAACTATTACCTGGCTAAGTGAGTTAAAATAGTCGAACTAGACAGGGGTGTAGTGTGTTTCACAATGGGACTACTCACCACTGTCAAATGACACTCTACTAGGCCCAAACTATTACCTGCGCTAGGTGCAGTTAAAAATTATTCTGAACTAGACAGGTGGTGTAGAGTGTTTCACAAGTGGACTACTCACCACTGTCTAAATGACACTGCTACTAGGCCCAAACTATTACCTGGCTAGTGAAGTTAAAAATTAGTCTGAATAGACAGGTGGTGTATGTGTTTCACAAGGGACTACCACCACTGTCAAATGACACTGCTACTAGGCCCAAACTATTACCTGGGCTAAGTGAAGTTAAAAATTAGTCTGAAATAGACAGGTGGTGTAGTGTGTTTCACAAGAGGGCTACACACACTGTCAAAATGACACTGCTACTAGGCCCAAACTATTACCTGGGCTAAGTGAAGTTAAAAATTAGTCTGAAATAGACAGGTGGTGTATGTGTTTCACAAGTGGCTACTCAACACTGTCTAAATGACACTGCTACTAGGCCCAAACTATTACCTGGGCTAAGTGAAGTTAAAAATAGTCTGAATAGACAGGTGGTGTAGTGTGTTTTCACAAGGGCTACCACCACTGTCTAAATGACACTACTACTAGGCCCAAACTATTACCTGCGCTAGGTGAGTTAAAAATTATTCTGAACTAGACAGGTGGTGTAGAGTGTTTCACAAGTGGACTACTCACCACTGTCTAAATGACACTGCTACTAGGCCCAAACTATTACCTGGGCTAAGTGAAGTTAAAAATTAGTCTGAAATAGACAGGTGGTGTACTGTGTTTCACAAGTGGACTACTCACCACTGTCTAAATGACACTGCTACTAGGCCCAAACTATTACCTGGGCTAAGTGAAGTTAAAAATAGTCTGAAATAGACAGGTGGTGTAGTGTGTTTCACAAGAGGGCTACACAGCACTGTCAAAATACTTCTAAGGCCCAAACTATTACCTGGGCTAGGTGAGTTAAAAATTAGTCTGAAATAGACAGGTGGTGTAGTGTGTTTCACAAGTGGCTACTCACCACTGTCAAATGACACTGCTACTAGGCCCAAACTATTACCTGGCTAGGTGAGTTAAAAATTATCTGAACTAGACAGGTGGTGTAGGTGTTTCACAAGTGGACTACTCACCACTGTCTAAATGACACTGCTACTAGGCCCAAACTATTACCTGGGCTAAGTGAAGTTAAAAATTAGTCTGAAATAGACAGGTGGTGTAGTGTGTTTCACAAGAGGGCTACACACACTGTCTAAATGACACTGCACTAGGCCCAAACTATTACCTGGCTAGTGCAGTTAAAAATTAGTCTGAACTAGACAGGTGGTTAGTGTGTTTCACAAGAGGACTACCCACCACTGTCTAAATGACACTGCTACTAGGCCCAAACTATTACCTGGGCTAAGTGAAGTTAAAAATAGTCGAACTAGACAGGGGTGTAGTGTGTTTCACAAGTGGCTACACAGCACTGTCTAAAATGACACTGCTACTAGCCCAAACTATTACCTGGCTAAGTGAAGTTAAAAATTAGTCTGAATAGACAGGTGGTTAGTGTGTTTCACAAGGGACTACCACCACTGTCTAAATGACACTGCTACTAGGCCCAAACTATTACCTGGCTAAGTGAGTTAAAAATAGTCTGAACTAGACAGGTGGTGTAGTGTGTTTCACAAGTGGCTACTCACCACTGTCAAAATGACACTGCTACTAGGCCCAAACTATTACCTGGGCTAAGTGAAGTTAAAAATTAGTCTGAAATAGACAGGTGGTGTATGTGTTTCACAAGAGGGCTACACACCACTGTCTAAATGACACTGCCACTAGGCCCAAACTATTACCTGCGCTAGGTGCAGTTAAAAATTAGTCTGAAAGACAGGGCGTGTAGTTGTTCACATGGCTACCAGCATGTCTAAATGACTGCACAGGCCAAACTATTACTGGCTATCAGTAAAATTATCGAATGACAGCGTTGAGTGGATTCACAACTAGGCACCACACTGTCATGCATGCACTGACGCCCAACTTACCGGGAAGTGAGAATTTCTTAACCAGGAGTCCACAGAGGACCAAGATGCGCAGGCAGCACTATTACCTGGCTAATGAATTAAAATAGTCGAATAGACGGTGTTAGTGTGTTTCACAAGTGGGCTACCACCACTGTCAAATGACACTGCTACTAGGCCTCGCTAAGTTAAATAGTCGAATAGACAGGTGTGTAGTGTTTCACAAGGGGCTACTCACCACTGTCAAAATGACACTGCACTAGGCCAACTATTACCTGGCTAAGTGAAGTTAAAAATTAGTCTGAAATAGACAGGTGGTGTACTGTGTTTCACAAGAGGGCTACACACCACTGTCTAAATGACACTGCCACTAGGCCCAAACTATTACCTGCGCTAGGTGCAGTAAAAATTAGTCTGAAGGGGCGTGTCCAGCAGCCGATGGCGCCGGTCGCATCCTAAGGAGGCTCTGCATCACGGACCGAAAATAACGGCATCACCGCGACTTTTCTGCTCCCGCTCTGACCCGAGCGACTGCCACAAACCTCACAGGCCACCCGGTCATGCCCAGAACGGGATCCCGCCGCCGGGAGACAGCGGGAAAGCTGACGGATTTCTTCAACCAGGAGCCCCACAGAGGATCCAAGATGGCGCAGGCAGCAAACGGCCCAGCATCTCCCTCCAGCTCCTCCACCCATGCCTCCAGATCACCGCGGTCCCCCAGGCGAGCGACTGACAGCCGAAGCACTGTGAGTAGAGAGGAATCCCCTCTCTCTAAACGTTATATGAGAGACATGCTGGGATCAATGAGGGACGCCATGTTGGGGGAAATGCGCTCCATGATGGCGGACATTAAATCTGAAATGGCGGCACTTGGGGAGAGGACCTCCACTGTCGAATCCAAAATGACTGAGTATGCCTCGGCCCACAATAACTTGGCAGATAGTTACGATATGATAGACAGGGAGATGGGCTCAGTAAAAACAACACTATATCACCTAGAAGACGGCCTCCGCAAAAATAATGTTAAACTGAGAGGGGTTATAGAGACCCAAGAAGGAGAAAATCTCCCTGAGACGGTCTCAGCCTTCTTGACAGCAGCTCTCCCGGATGCTAACCCTGAGACCCTGGAAGTGCTAAAAACTTACAGACTGCCTAAACCCACAAAACTCCCCAAAGAAGTCCCGAGAGACATCCTCATCTCCTTTATTCACCCCAAGACGAGAGACATTTTGCTTCAAGCCATGAGGTCTAACCCCGTGCTCCCATCTCCTTTCGCTAAAGTAGCAGTCTATCCTGACCTATCGCCAGGAACTTTGGCCAGAAGACGCGAGTTTGGTCCTAGCTGCCTTATCTTGCGGGAGAACGGGATGCAATATGCCTGGGGCTCCCCTGTGTCAGTAAACTTCCGCTACAAAGGCAACAGACACTCATTCTCTTCTCCTACCATGCTGCGCAGAGCTTTAAGATCCTGGAACTTGTCATCCCCGAACTCAAGCTCCCCACGCCCGCCGGCGGGGGGTCCACATGGACTAAGACCCAATGACCAAATCTGAGGTCGGAGAGGGAGTAGAGACCTCTGCACTGGTCTATGTGATGTGACTCTCCCTCCTTTTGGACCTCTCTCGGACTCTCTACGCCAGACCTCCCTCCACTAAGAAGCGTGGATAACAACAGTTTTACTTGTTGTCGAGCTGAGTGATCATATCGCTCTCTGGTATAATCTGAGAGACTCTGAGAGATCCGCGAGGGGTCCCCAGACTGACCCCCTCAGTTCAGGCTTCATAGCCTGTCCTCATTCAAGTTTACATAAGTGTTTCCCCCCCCACTCCTCCCACCACACAGTTGCTTCCCGTACCCGCTCTTCCTTTCCCCCAACCCTCCCCCCCCCCCCCTTACTGTTCATTCTTTCCTTGGCATTACCCACTCTGCTCCCTCTCTCCTCACTTTCTTCCCCTCATCTATATCCTATCTCTTTACTTTCTCTTCTTTTCTGTTGACTCCTGTCCAACTATAAGAGCAGGATAAAAAATGAGGAGAGACAATTCGGTGACAGCGGGGGTTTCCTCTGCACTGAATGTGGTTTCTCTTAATGTCAAGGGATTAAACTCCCCGGCAAAACGCTCCTTCCTATGGAAGGAAGCCAAGAGACTTCATGCTGATGTGATGTGTATTCAGGAGACACACCTCCTGGCCGGAGACAACTTCCGCGTGAAAAACTCCTCCTTCCCGCACATCTTCTTTGCTAATCATGATGTGAAAAAAGCGGGAGTATGTGTAATGGTAAGTGGCAAAATCCAATTCCAGCTAATTTCAGCGGAGGCGGACCCGCAGGGGAGATTCCTGATTTTGAAATGTCGTCTGTCGGGGGAACTGTACACTCTTGCCACAGTATATGCCCCAAATTCGGGTCAGCTGGGGTTCTTGAGGTCCCTGTTCAAAAAACTCAACCAAACAAGAGAGGGTGCCCTGGTGGTAGGCGGAGACTTCAATCAGGTGATGGAGGCGAGATTGGACTCTTCGGCCCCCGGTGCTAGAAGGGGTAGGGAGTTGGCCGCTTTAAGCCGCGAATTCAGGCTTCACGATGTTTGGCGTTATCAACACGCAGAGGAAAGAGACTACTCTTTTCTATCTAACTCCCATAATTCCTACTCCAGGATCGATTTTTTTCTAGTCGGAGAGGAAACCCTGCCCCACTGCTCTTCCACCAAGATTGGTTTGATCACCTGGTCAGACCACGCCCCGGTATTACTGGGGATCAGACAGGGATACAAGGGAGTCACGCCACGTCGTTGGCGGATGAACGTAGGCCTACTTTCTAACCAACAGACTCTTGAATCTCTGACTGGGAATCTGGAGGAGTACTTTCTAATTAATGACAATGGAGAGACCTCGGACGACACCCTGTGGGCCGCACATAAAGTGGTCTTGCGTGGCCTTCTACTCCAGAAGGCCTCGCAACAAAAGAAAGAAAGAGAGGCTAACTGGAAATCCTGGTCTGAACAAATAGATACCTTAGAAAAACAGAACAAAGCGAACCCCTCCCCCCAACTGGCAAAACAGATATTCGACTTAAGAACTAAACTCAGAGCACAGCTGCTCTACCAACATGAACTTGGGCTTCGGAAGCTTAACACCCAGTTCTATGCAGCAGGAGATAGAGCAGGCAAACTCCTGGCCAACAGACTAAAGAAAAGAGTAGCTCAGACAATGGTAACCTCGATGAAATCTCCAGACGGTAAATCAGCCAGAGACCCTTCTGAGATAGTCGAAGTCATGGCGGATTTCTACTCCAAACTGTACAACCTAGCAGATGACCCTCTGACCCCTCAGCCCACCCTGTTGGAGATCCGGTCCTACCTAGACGGGGTGAGACTCCCAGTGATCCCCCCTGATATGCTCACTACCCTGAACCAGCCATTCACACTTTCGGAGGTTCTGGATGTGATTAAGACTCTAAAACGTAACTCTGCTCCGGGTCCAGATGGCTTCGCCAATGAGTATTACCAGGCGTTTTCCCTCCAGCTGGCCCCCTACCTCCTCCGGCTGTTTCATCACTGGCAGAACGAGGGAAAGATTAGGGCGGAGGCCTTAGAGGCCACGATATCCACCATCCTGAAACCAGGCAAACCCCCAGACAACCCTGGCAGTTATCGTCCCATCTCGTTACTTAACGTGGATGTTAAGATATATGCCAGGATGTTGGCCTCAAGACTGTCGAAGGTGATCCCACTATTAGTGGACCCGGATCAGGTGGGTTTCGTGGAGGGACGGCAGGCCAGGGATGGCACCCGGCGAATGTTGGACCTGGTGGAGATCATAGAGAGTCGGGGGGTCCCCAGTGTGTTCCTGTCGTTAGACGCAGAAAAAGCGTTTGACAGGGTACACTGGGGATACCTACGCGAAGTCCTTGGGAAGTTTGGCTTCTCGGGACCAGTAGTGTCGGCCATACTGGGTCTCTACTCTGCTCCGGGGGCTCGGGTCTCTACATCGGGATATGTATCTCGCCACTTCGACATCTCAAATGGGACAAGACAGGGGTGTCCTCTGTCGCCCCTGATCTTCGCCCTAATTATGGAACCCCTGGCAGCCTCAATTAGAGCCAATCCGGGGATAACGGGCATTCAAGTGGGTAACAAGAATCATATCATAGGCCTTTACGCAGACGACGTAATCATTACATGCACAGACCCAGTCAACTCTATTCCGGCCATACTTAAAGATTTAGACAGTTTTTCAGGGATTTCGTACTATAAATTAAATGTGGGAAAAACCATGGCACTCCCTATCAATTTACCAGAGACAGAGCAACTATCCCTCTCTTCCAATTTCTCCTTTGCTTGGGCCCCTGAGGGTATCCCATATCTCGGTGTGACCCTATGTGCCTCGAGACTGGTAGCCCGGGTGAACCTAAACAAGTTGATGGCAACATTAAGAGATGCAATGGACACCAGTCCGCTCCCACACACTGTCCTGGGTGGCACGTATCCAAGCCTTTAGAATGTTATGGCTGCCAAAATTACTTTACTTGTTCCGATGCGTCCCCTTACGGTACCCAAGCAAACTCATGACTCATCTACAAAGACGCATTAACACGTTTATATGGGCGGGGGGTAGACATAGAGTCCAGAGACACACGATGTACCTGAAGATGAGGGGGGGTGGGATGGGAGTCCCGGATGTGGTGTCATACCATAGAGCCACAATTCTGGAAGCGGCCAGAGTATTATGGACACAGGAGGAGACCTTAGGTTGGGCACAACTGGAGAAGGAGGTGGCCCCAGGGAGGACGCCCGGGAAACTCATGGCCGGGGCAGCATTGGGGCCGGTCAAACTAGCTCATCCCTTAGCGACAGTCCGGACCCTCCAATTTGTGTGGAGAAACATCCCCCACCACTGGACGAAACTCCCCCCAGAACGAATCCCGCTAGAGGCACTCCAGATGCATATTCCCTCTCTGACCCTATCCCCCTGGCTGATTTCGGGGGTCAACACGGTGGGTGACCTCTTGAAAGGCGGTAAGTTTCCCTCATTTGACAGTTTTTGTGGGGAGTCCCAGACACTAAAGAGATCCTTCCTACAATACTCACAGACCCGTCACTTTCTTTCCTCGAAGGATTGTACACACGACCTGAGAGGGCCTATCCCCTCTCCACTCCAAAGACTGATGCTCGCGGACACCAGAGTCCCGAGAGGTCTTTCTTCCTTGTATGAGGGTCTCTTATCTCACAAATCCCCCCCCAAACTAACATACATGACAAAGTGGGAGTCAGATCTAAACTTCCAGGCAGATTCAGACGACTGGGAAGGGGCAATTAGGTGTGTAACCCAAATATCAAGATGTATCAACCATTTAGAATCCCTCAAAAAGATTCATCTCCGTTGGTACACTCCACCAGTCAGGCTCGCCAGATTCGCAAGAGGAATTTCTCCCTTATGCTGGAGAAAATGCGGACAGAAAGGGGACTTGGCACACATATGGTGGCATTGCCCCAAAGTTGCTCAATTTTGGACCCTGGTCGGCAGCCTGATGGGGACTGTAACAGACACCCATGTCCCCTTGACTCCTCAACTAGCCATTCTAAACATTGGGGCTGAAGTTTTCCCTCCGGTCGTCCGCCACACAATCACATACATTTTGATTGCAGCTAGATTGTGCATAGCAGCGTTATGGAAAAATGAGTCTCCTCCTGCCATCAGGGACCTTACTGCCAAACTGAACACAATTTTTACCCAGGAATTTTACCTGGCTCAGGATGCCCCAAGGCGGAGATATGTCTCAGAGGCGTGGTCTCAATGGGCTTCACATCCCTCAGCATTACCTCCTCCTCACTGATTGCACTAGGAAACAGAGGTCAAACCTTCCTTTTCTCTAGATCTTTCTTTCTCTTTCTCTTCCCTCATTCTCTATACCCTCCTCTGAACAATCTTACCCCCCCCCCTTTTCTTCCCTCTCTTGTGGTCCATTGCTCCCCCTACCATCGTCCTCCTCTCCCCTCCCCCCCCCCTTTTTTGCTGTTTAACAACAGTCATGATACGTTTTCAACCTATTTGCTCAGAGGCACAAGATTGCGCTCATAAGAGACAGACCACTAACAAAGAAGACGAACCAACCCGATCATAGATACTAAGCACCGAAAAGTCTCTTAATGCTATCTGAGATATATGACAATTACAACAATGCTTACTTTTATTTCCGATCTGATGCCTCTTTCCCCATCCCTTCCTTGTTCAAGAATTTTATTCCCCCCCCCCCCCCTCCCCACCCATGGCTCAGAACCACATGGTCCTCATCCCCATCCTTCTTCCCTCTTCCCACGCGAAAGATAATTTGTGTTGTTCTTTTATTCTTGCTCTAATTTGTATTTCTCCCATTGTTATCTTTGTATTGTGCCTTGTTATATTTACAATAAACATATATTGAAGACTAAAAATTAGTCTGAACTAGACAGGCGGTTTAGTGTGTTTCACAAGAGGACTACCCACCACTGTCTAAATGACACTGCTACTAGGCCCAAACTATTACCTGCGCTAAATGAAGTTAAAAATGAGTCAGAACTAGACAGGCGGTGTAGTGTGTTTCACAAGTGGGCTACTCACCACTGTCAAAATGACACTGCTACTAGGCCCAAACTATTACCTGCGCTAGGTGCAGTTAAAAATTATTCTGAACTAGACAGGTGGTGTAGAGTGTTTCACAAGTGGACTACTCACCACTGTCTAAATGACACTACTACTAGGCCCAAACTATTACATGCGCTAGGTGCAGTTAAAAATTATTCTGAACTAGACAGGTGGTGTAGAGTGTTTCACAAGTGGACTACTCACCACTGTCTAAATGACACTGCTACTAGGCCCAAACTATTACCTGCGCTAGGTGCAGTTAAAAATTATTCTGAACTAGACAGGTGGTGTAGAGTGTTTCACAAGTGAACTACTCACCACTGTCTAAATGACACTGCTACTAGGCCCAAACTATTACCTGGGCTAAGTGAAGTTAAAAATTAGTCTGAAATAGACAGGTGGTGTAGTGTGTTTCACAAGAGGGCTACACAGCACTGTCTAAATGACACTGCCACTAGGCCTAAACTATTACCTGCGCTAGGTGCAGTTAAAAATTAGTCTGAACTAGACAGGCGGTTTAGTGTGTTTCACAAGAGGACTACTCACCACTGTCTAAATGACACTACTACTAGGCCCAAACTATTACATGCGCTAGGTGCAGTTAAAAATTATTCTGAACTAGACAGGTGGTGTAGAGTGTTTCACAAGTGGACTACTCACCACTGTCTAAATGACACTGCTACTAGGCCCAAACTATTACCTGGGCTAAGTGAAGTTAAAAATTAGTCTGAAATAGCAGGTGGTGTACTGTGTTTCACAAGTGGACTACTCACCACTGTCTAAATGACACTGCTACTAGGCCCAAACTATTACCTGGGCTAAGTGAAGTTAAAAATAAGTCTGAAATAGACAGGTGGTGTAGTGTGTTTCACAAGAGGGCTACACAGCACTGTCAAAATTACATTGCTAGTAGGCCCAAACTATTACCTGAGCTAGGTGCAGTTAAAAATTAGTCTGAACTAGACAGGTGGTGTAGTGTGTTTCACAAGTGAGCTACTCACCACTGTCAAAATGACACTGCTACTAGGCCCAAACTATTACCTGCGCTAGGTGCAGTTAAACATTATTCTGAACTAGACAGGTGGTATAGAGTGTTTCACAAGTGAACTACTCACCACTGTCTAAATGACACTGCTACTAGGCCCAAACTATTACCTGGGCTAAGTGAAGTTAAAAATTAGTCTGAAATAGACAGGTGGTGTAGTGTGTTTCACAAGAGGGCTACACAGCACTGTCTAAATGACACTGCCACTAGGCCTAAACTATTACCTGCGCTAGGTGCAGTTAAAAATTAGTCTGAACTAGACAGGCGGTTTAGTGTGTTTCACAAGAGGACTACCCACCACTGTCTAAATTACACTGCTACTAGGCCCAAACTATTACCTGGGCTAAATGAAGTTAAAAATGAGTCAGAACTAGACAGGCGGTTGTAGTGTGTTTCACAAGTGGGCTACTCACCACTGTCAAAATGACACTGCTACTAGGCCCAAACTATTACCTGCTCTAGGTGCAGTTAAAAATTATTCTGAACTAGACAGGTGGTGTAGAATGTTTCACAAGTGGACTATTCACCACTGTCTAAATGACACTGCTACTAGGCCCAAACTATTACCTGGGCTAAGTGAAGTTAAAAATTAGTCTGAAATAGACAGGTGGTGTAGTGTGTTTCACAAGAGGGCTACACACCACTGTCAAAATGACACTGCTACTAGGCCCAAACTATTACCTGCGCTAGGTGCAGTTAAAAATTATTCTGAACTAGACAGGTGGTGTAGAATGTTTCACAAGTGGACTACTCACCACTGTCTAAATGACACTGCTACTAGGCCCAAACTATTACCTGGGCTAAGTGAAGTTAAAAATTAGTCTGAAATAGACAGGTGGTGTACTGTGTTTCACAAGTGGACTACTCACCACTGTCTAAATGACACTGCTACTAGGCCCAAACTATTACCTGGGCTAAGTGAAGTTAAAAATTAGTCTGAAATAGACAGGTGGTGTAGTGTGTGTTTCACAAGAGGGCTACACAGCACTGTCTAAATGACACTGCTAGTAGGCCAAAATATTACCTGGGCTAAGTGAAGTTAAAAATGAGTCTGAACTAGACAGGTGGGCTAGTGTGTTTTACACGTGTACTACTCAACACTGTGTAAATGACACTGCTAGTAGGCCCAAACTATTACCTGGGCTAGGTGCAATTAAAAATATATATATCCTTTCCCCCAAAAAGGTTATGTTAGGCCTTTAATCTATGACTCTCAACTCCTTCAATTTCCCCTTAAAAGCCGCTTCACACGCAAGGATATCGTTAACGATATCGTTGAAACATCATGGATATGAAACAATATCATTTGTGCGTCCTTGTGTGTAAACGAACAATATAGGATGAAAAAATCATTAGAACGGTCATCATAAAAATTAGATCCTGACCTCAAATCTATTGTTCATCATCCAATTAAGAAGCTGTGAAGCTGCAACATCTTTCAGTGTGACACCTTTTTTAAACTATCATGTTCAAAATTCTCCTATTCCTGACACTTTGGAAAATCGTTCAAAGGTTCTCCAAATCACTGGCGTGCTGCCAAAGGCAAGATCGTTAACGATTTGACAATGCTCCAACGATGTCGGAAGTCATGTGACATAGGGAACGATATTGTTCACCTATATCCTTGCATGTGAATCGGCCTTTAATGCCATTTTATGGCCTATAACCTGTGAATCTCAAATCTTTCGGTTTTCAATAAAAAGACATTTTTTGCCTATAACCTGTGAATCTCAAATCCTTTAGTTCCGTCTAAAAAGGCATTGTTTTGCCTGTGATGTGATTCTCAAATTTTTCAGTTTTCCCTAAAAAGGCCCTGTTTGGCCTCCAACCTATGAATCACATATAATTTAGTTTCCCCTAAAAAGGCATTTTTTTCCCCGAGTCTTGTGACTTTCAAGTCATTCAGATTTCCGCAATAAGGCATTTTTTTTGTCTGTAACATGTGACTCTCAAATCCTTCATTTTCCTGTAAAATTGCATTTTTTCCTGTAACCTGTGAATCTCAAATCTTTCAGTTTCCCCATAAAACAGCATTTTTTTGTCGGTGACGTGTGATTTTCAAATCCTTCAGATTTCCACAAAAAGGCATTTTTTTTGTCTGTAACCTGTGAATCTCAAATCCTTTAGTTTCCCCTAAACCAGTGTTTCTCAACTCCACTCCTCAGGACCCACCAACACGTTGTGTTTTCAGAATTTCCTTAGTATTGCACAGGGGTTTGAATTATCTTAAATCCTTCAGTTTCCCCTAAAAATGCCTTTTTTGGCCGGTAACCTGTGATTCTCAAATCCTTCATTTTCACCAAAAAAGGTTATGTTAGGCATGTAACCTGTA
>JARQOC010002292.1:0-27339 GCA_033576535.1 Allobates femoralis
CACTGATTACAGTATGGCCACCCTCCAAACCCCTCAGGCATTTCTCTCTTGCCGACTGGATATCCATGTCAAATATATCCGATACAATAAAATCCAGATGCACCCCATATTTCTGATATAGGCCTGGTAAAAAAAACCCTCCATATTAATATGCCGCTGTGAAAAACCATCGGTCACTAGCATAAATTTCCCCAGGGCCTTATTAAATCTTTACCGGATCGTTTCCAAAAACATAGATTCTTAGTAGATCATATCAAGTGTGGAATTACCTTGGAAAAGGCTAAGGTAGCATTATAAAACATAGCTTGATAACCTTCAAGTTGTGGCGACATCACCATAACATATCCAGTGCACACGCCCTTCCAAGATTGTTTCTGGCGAGATGGATAACTATAAGATCTAGAGGAGAAAAGTGTTAAGCAAAATTTTGAAAAGAAAAGGATAATTGCTCACATTTCCTTCCCCTGAGGCCATACCACTAAAGACCAATATTAGAATGGTCAAAATGAAAAATTGTCCTAATAATCCGCCCCGGGCCCTCTTCTTTGATTAGTAGACAAATGAATCTCCAAGCATCCATACTGTTCTTCTGCCTGCTAAAGAGACAAAAAAGATTAATCAAGGGCATCTGGTCGAACCTACAACTTGGCTCTCCCAGGAACCCACCTCCCTATGCTTATAATTTTATACTCCTGGAAACTCAACATAGCTGCCTCAGACGCTGCCCCAATATGGAACTAATGAGGCAAAATTTGGGAATCTCCCAAGCCCAATTTGGATAAACAGCACTGTGATACTGAATTAAATTGAAACCTAGTTTATGGATCACCGTTCCCATCCATGAAAAATAGGCCATCGAACGTCTTGTGAAACACCAACCAATTGTGTAAATTAAAATGTGAAACACCACAGATCCCAGGAAGGCACAAAGGTTAACCGTCACAGTGTTCCCAATCTGGTCCATCTGGGACCTGCGAACCAAAAGAGCAATTCCGTTCCTGGAGAAAGATATGTCCCCGAAAACAAACCTGATCAGTGATGCTTACCATAGCAACTCACTCGCCAGTGATAAATGTTCCAAAGAACGCTAGAGAAAAATAGGATTTGAACAAAAGAATCTCAAGTTTACCAAACAAACAGAACGCAAAACAGCCCATATTTTTATTCCAATAGATTAAGGGATATAGGTCTTCTTCCGTCTGGCCGGAAGTGCTGTATTATCATACCTTTCAGAAATTGTCGAACAGGAAACAATGATAACCAGGAGACTTTACCATGTAACTTCAGGAAGAACGAAATACCTGCTACAGATTTATATAAACTGGCATGGCTGAAACCCTTAGCCAATAAGCCTTGCAAAAACTTAAGGCCAACCTTGGATGAGTCGGCAGACAGGAAACCTGCTGTAATGTACAAAAAATGCCCATGTTACTGGTGCCAAAGACTTGAGGATCCAACAGTAAATTAGCGCTGGTATAGTTTCCATAGTTGCTCTGCTCGATGTCTAGTAAGGCGTGTTTCAACTCCCCCCCTTTCTGGGAAGAGAAAAATTCACTTGACGCAAGAAATGACTCCAAAGACAGTGCCTTAGACCCAGCAGCATTAGCTGCCAAAAGATTGTTGCTAATACCGAACTTAGAGAGTAATTTGACAAGAGTCAGCTGTCAGACAATAATGATATTCCTTTAGTTGCCAGTTTCAGTTACATACCCCGGACTGTCACCGCGACTGATACAGCCAACACTTTATTCACCACATTATGGCTTTTGCTGTTGATTACCCCTTGACTGGTGGAGAAGGGGGAAAAAACCCAAAGCCTTCCGAACCGCATGTTAAAATCAACTTCTGTAACTGAATTTATGAACAGGCCCAGATCCACTGAGAAAGTGAAAAAGAGGCCTAAAAGCAACAGTTCCCATTG
This sequence comes from Allobates femoralis, assembly GCA_033576535.1. NCBI lineage: Eukaryota > Metazoa > Chordata > Amphibia > Anura > Aromobatidae > Allobates > Allobates femoralis. The sequence goes on from JARQOC010002292.1 coordinate 1,922, forward strand.
AACTCCTGTAAAAATTGCAGCCAAACCAGCATATCTGCATGAATATCCCTAGTGGTTCGGATGTGTGTAAAATGCGACGATAGCCCTCTCCTACTATTGTAACAGCGCCTACAAAAAACCCTCCTCATGGGCATTATCCACAATGCAAAGTTAAGGCTACCCAATAAGGACTGCAGCCTCTGAAGGGTAACCTCTTTTCTAGCTAACACCTGCAGAATGTTGCACACAAGCATTAACACTTTCTCTTCAGGAAGGAGCACCTTCATGAACTCAGAATCGAGAACGACTACCAAAAAAGTCAAGGACACAAAATGGTCCAACCGACTTTTCCATGGCCAATGGGATCCCAAAAGCATCTAAAAATATCCTGAAAATTCAGCACTACCCGGCTGTACTTCAACGAATCAGGAGGGTTGAAAAATCGAAAATCTTCGAGGTAGGGCAAGATGCCATTCGATCGAACCGTAAACTCTGTGTCCCAATGTAAGAATAACGCAAAAGCTTCAAAATAAAAATGAGAGCGCAAAGTTGAACAACAAACATTTAACCACGGGAAGACATCTGCTGAAAAGTAGACCTAAGGAGATAAAACCCGCCAGGGTAGCTGGCAAAATCTGGAATGCTGATTGAATCTCAGCATACGCCATCAGGGAATGTCCCCTGATTTTCTGAAATACTTCAACTTCCGCAGCAACTGCTGTATAAAATACTGATGCCAAATCCGAGGATACCTCATCATTTAAAGAAGAACAAACAGGTAACGATAAGTGATGAAAGATTTAAAAAAAATCTAGCCTCCTTCTTGGGAACTACAATAAACAGATGCAAAATCATCATAACAGCGATAGCCCGAACCCCAATACGCAGAAAAGCCCTGCTCAAATCTGCTTGTTAATATTTGCACTTCCGCCCGGTCGGGAAAAATTTCTAACAATGGGTGCATTACCGACAACTTCACTGATGTGCGTCCCTTTTGCATTAGTATCACGGAGTCCGATAAGATGTGAGGCGACACCCTGTTTCTTAAAGCATTGTGAAGCCGGGTGTGCTCCGCTGCAATAAGAACATTAGTGCGAAAGTGGCAGGTAATGGGCCATGTACACCAGCATCATTAAATGAAAAACATATACCTTTTTTCAGCAGCTGTGGAGATGCCATCCTCAGAGCATTGTGCTGGTGGGGCAACATCAGATTTATCCAAAGACCTACATCCTCAACCCCTCAACATACATTAGGACATACTGCCACTTTCTGCTGAAATGCCACATCGTAGTTCAGCCAAGCTGAGTCTCCAAATTTTCTATATACATCGAGAATAATATCGAGGGGCTAGAATAAGCCAGCACAGCGACAAACATAGAGAAAGCCTGAAACCAGACGTGGAACAACCTATACTTCTTTCTCCTATCCACATTCAAATCTGATTTTTCTTTCTTCCTAACACCCGTAATTACAGGGTTAAAATTGGTCATCATTGAAAAACATATATCAATTTAATCGTGCTGCCTTATTTTGTCCTTCATAGCACTAGTTAAATGAAAGCCGATGGGGAAATTTACATACGATGCCTTCCTTCAGCGGGGCCTCTGATATTACAGAAAACGTACCATAGCTGAAGCAGGAAGATCTGTCTTAGGCTTTGGTGGTTGCCAGGCAACCAGCCAGCGCTTCTCCCTGCTGTCTCATGTAAACTGTGAGCAAACAGAACATCATTACTACCGTTATCTATAGTTAAAATCTCACCCATCCCATCCTCTGTAGTTGGGATTGGTAGGTCGCTGTCCGTGGACCCATGTTGGGCCCCGGGATTGACAGTCATGTACTCCCTGGCGTCCTCGTCTGGGAAATTGCCCTGTGAATCCCAGGCTCTAGTTGCGTTGTTGCTGGGGGACTTCCGTGGACAGGCCTGGAGTGACCCTCTGTTGGCCTGTGCCAATATCCCAGTGTCACTGCTGTAGCGTGCTCCGCTGCCATACTGTCATCCCAGACTTCTTCCGCCGCCCACCTGCTGTCACCTGATGAGATCTCGCCACCAGGATGTCCCGTGATATATAGGAATCCCATGAAGCTCCGGCCTGCGATGTATCAGTTTCTCCATGGTCTTCTTCCTTCCATCTTTTGCCCGCTAGAACCATCGGCCAGGGGCGGACTGGCCCGGCGGGAGATCGGGAGATCCCCCGGGGGGCCCCGACACATTTTAGCCCCGCCCACTTAGTCACGCCCCCATACCCCCCCTGGGCCCGAGATGCGTCTGTGACAATGTGAGGGGCCCCCCCGGCCCCCGGTATTATCACTAATCATATCGGCGCACTGCCAATATGATTAGTGAATGATTATGTTCTTGATAGTTGTCCTCTTGCAGCAGCAAAGCACGGAGAGAGCTCTCCGTGCTTTGCCTGCTGTGGTGCCGCTCAGCCTCCTCTGCGCAGTGCGACACTGCCGGCGCGTGCGCAGATGGAGACAGTCTCAGCCTGCGATAACTGTCTCCATCCAGGCTGTGTCTGCAGCGCAGCCGGCAGAGTCACTGTAGAGGAGAGCGGGCTGAGGACCGTCACCCGCCGTCGCCCCAGCAGACCCGCAGACAGTCAGGCGGCAGCCCAGGCATGGTGACTATAAAGGCGGTTGGCCAGGGCAGGACTCAGAGACTTTGTTTAGGGGGGGCAGGGGGGGCAGGGGGGGTGAGCAGTGTGTTAGGTCGTCCTGCAGTGCTGAGTGACTGAGGAGCCCATTCTGATTCTTCCATAAGAAATGGGCTCCTCAGCCATCATCAGTCTGGGGCCTGGGGGTCCCAGACCGTGCTGCAGCCTCCACCATCCAGTGACACCTGCTGGGGGCCTGTAGTGTGAGGAGATGCTGCTGCTTCTACTACTGCCCCCAGCATGGTGCCCTCAGGGAGGTCCCACAGGGCATGACAGGCCTTAGTATGAAGCAAACACTGTGGGAGCTCCCTGATGGCACCATACTGGGGTGCAGTGAGAGCCTAACCTCACGGAGCCCCATGATCTCTATGTGCGCCTATGTGTGGGCCCCATGATCTCTATGTGCGCCTATGTGTGTGCCCCATGTTGATCTCTATGTACGTCTCTGAGTGGGCCCCATGAAATCTATGTGCGCTTATGTGTGGGCCCATGATCTCTATGTGTGGGCCCCACGATGATCTCTGTGTACGCATCTGGGTGGGCCCCATGATCTCTGTGTGCGCCTTTGTGTGGGCCCCATGTTGATCTATATGTACACATCTGAGTGGGCCCCATGAAATCTATGTGCGCTTATGTGTGGGCCCATGATCTCTATGTGTGGGCCCCACGATGATCTCTGTGTACGCATCTGGGTGGGCCCCATGATCTCTGTGTGCGCCTTTGTGTGGGCCCCATGTTGATCTATATGTACACATCTGAGTGGGCACCATGAAATCTATGTGCGCTTATGTGTGGGCCCATGATCTCTATGTGTGGGCCCCACGATGATCTCTGTGTACGCATCTGAGTGGGCCCCATGATCTCTATGTGCGCCTATGTGTGGGCCGCATGATGATCTCTATGTACGCATCTGAGTGGGCCCCTTGATCTCTATGTGCACTTATGTGTGGGCCCCATGATGATCTCTATGTACGCATCTGAGTGGGCCCCATGATCTCTATGTACACCTCTGAGTGGGCCCCATGATCTCTATGTGTGCCTATGTGTGGGCCCCATGATCTCTATGTGCGCCTATGTGTGGGCCCCATGTTGATCTCTATGTACGTCTCTGAGTGGGCCCCATGAAATCTATGTGCGCTTATGTGTGGGTCCCATGATGATCTCTATGTACGCATCTGAGTGGGCCCCATGATGATCTCTATGTACGCATCTGAGTGGGCCCCATTCTCTATGTGCACTTATGTGTGGGCCCCATGATGATCTCTATGTACTCATCTGAGTGGGCCCCGTGATCTCTATGTGCGCCTATGTGTGGGCCCCATGAGGATCTCTATGTACGCATCTTAGTGGGCCCCGTGATCTCTATGTGCGCCTATTTGTGGACCCCATGATGATCTCTATGTACGCATCTGAGTGGGCCCCGTGATCTCTATGTGCGCTTATGTGTGGGCCCCGTGTTCTCTATGTGCGCTTATGTGTGGGCCTGTGATCTCTATGTGCGCTTATGTGTGGGCCCCATGAGGATCTCTATATACGCATCTGAGTGGGCCCCATGATCTCTATGTGCGCTTATGTGTGGGCCCCATGATGATCTCTATGTACGCATCTGAGTGGGCCCCGTGATCTCTGTGCTCTTATGTGTGGGCCCCATGATGATCTCTATGTACGCATCTGAGTGGGCCCCATGATGATCTCTATGTACGCATCTGAGTGGGCCCCATTCTCTATGTGCACTTATGTGTGGGCCCCATGATGATCTCTATGTACGCATCTGAGTGGGCCCCATGATCTCTATGTGCGCTTACATGTGGGCCCCATGATGATCTCTATGTACGCATCTGAGTAAATCCCGTGATCTCTATGTGCGCTTATGTGTGGGCCCCATGACGATCTCTATGTACACATCTGAGTGGGCCCCATGATCTCTATGTGCGCTTATGTGTGGGCCGCATAATGATCTCTATGTGCGGTTCTGAGTGGGCCCCGTGATCTCTATGTGCTCTTATGTGTGGGCCCCATGATGATCTCTATGTACGTATCTGAGTGGGCCCCGTGATCGCTATGTGCGCTTATGTGTGGGCCCCATGATGATCTCAATGTACGCATCTGAGTGGGCCCCATGATGATCTCTATGTACGCATCTGAGTGGGTCCCATGATGATCTCTATGTACGCATCTGAGTGGGCCCCGTGATCGCTATGTGCGCTTATGTGTGGGCCCCATGATGATCTCTATGTACGCATCTGAGTGGGCCCCATGATGATCTCTATGTACGCATCTGAGTGGGCCCCATGATCTCAATGTACGATCCCTGAGTGGGCCCCATGATTTTTATACACGCCCTTGACTGTGCCCCATATTATCTATGTACGCCTATGATTTGGCCCCATGATCTTTATGCACGCCCCTGAGAGTGCCCATTGATCTCTATGTACGCCCCTGATTGGGACCCACATCCGCCCCTTATGCGGCCCCTGTAATCTCTATGTGGTCCTGAGCCTCGCCTCCATGTGGCAGTAGTAGGAGCAGCATCTCCATAGTGTGGCATTCACACTACATGCTGTACTATACAGGACTCCCAGCCAGCAGCAGAACGGATGAGAAGGTAACTGCCTGGGACCCTTAGCTGAGGCTGGCAGGACAAACTACTGGGCAATGGCCATGATTATCATGCCCATTGGCCAGCATGTTATGCCAGCCTCTGGTGGTACTATCATGCATGCACATTGCCCAATATGTCCTGCCAGCATCTTTGGTACTATCATGCCCCCCCAGCATGTCCTGACAGTCACTGGTGGTAGTACTAGCATGATAGTACCACAGAGGCAGGCAGTACATACTGGGCAATGGGCATAATAGTGCCACAAAGGCTGGAAGGACATACTGGGCAATGTGTATGATAGTACCATCAGTAGACTGACTAGGCGGTATCCAGGGCTCTGTCTCCCCTCCTCGCAGCTGTTAACATTGCGTTTACGCTGTCCATTGCAACGGATCCGTTGTAAATCAGCACAAATGCAATGTACCGTAGACTTGCATTGCAAAAATGCATTCTAACGCTTGCAAAAATAGCCATGTGTTTGAAAGTATGCATTATTTGCAATGCACAGGAAACACGGTCGGCGGCTGGAGGCCAGCTGAGCGCTTCTATCACTTACAGGTGTGTTCTACTGTTATTCTGTGCCTGCTCATCTCTGTCAGCAGACATATTGTCTGATTGCAAAGATGTAGCAGAGCTGAAGACAGAAGACCTGTGTATTACGTCTGAGCAAGGATTTTTTTTATTTACTAAAGATGGAGTCCCTAAATGTGTTTGAGTTTTATTAAACATCTATTTTCTCTGTGTTGTGTTTTTTTTCTGTTTACTAGAAAGTCATGGTGGCCATGTCTAGTTTGGCGTGATGCCATGAATTTCAGGGTTAGTACCAACTGATAATACAAAGCTGGTACTAACCCCTTTATTACCCAGCGTGCCACCCCCCCACCAGGGCCACTGGAAGAGCCGAATAAAGCGCCTGGAAATGGCGCTATGATGACTGCGCCAATTCCAGGGGTAGCTGTGGGCTGCCGTTTTCAGCATCGGGGGCCCAGAATGCTTGGGCCTTACCATGCTGAGAATCCCAGCCCCCAGCTGCCGATCAAGATATGGCGGGAGCTCACTCATTTTTTTTTAATAATTTATAAAAAAATATTGGGCTTTCCTGACTTTTGATCTCCATCGAAGGTAAAGCCAGGCAGCTGGGGGTGGCAGGCCGTAGCTGTCCGCTTTATCTGCGGTGAGAATCAAAAATTCTGCAGAGCGCAACGTCATGTTTTTAAAAATTATTTATTTTCACACTTCTATATGTGACAGACCACAACAGCCAATCACAGATGCGGTCAAAGAGGATGGGCATCTGTGATTGGCTGTTCGAGTAATCTACAACCAGCCAGCGCCGGACTGGGGTGTCTGGGGCCCACCAGGAAAATTGACTCCAGGGGCCCACCGACCTGAGCCCACCCACCCGGGCCCACCCATTCTTCAGCTATATGCAAATACCTGTTATCCGTTATACCCATTATAGTGTAGCGTGGACTGTAAAACCCAGGCGGCTCCTGCACCTCACTGTGCGCTCACCATTACTGTGATGTACAATTACTGTAGTTTGCATTAAAGGGATTTTTTGGTGAAAACAAGTTCTCAGCGATGCACAGGTTAGGAAGGTGATCACTTATTTATTGGTGGAATCCGCACCATCAGAAGAATGTGGCATTTTGAGCATTTGGTGAGTTTTTTACCTCAGTATTTGTAAGACAAAACCAGGAGTGGAGCAATCACAGGTAATTTTTTTCTACATTTCTCACCCTCTTCTGGTTTTGTCTTATAAATACTGAGGTGAAAATCTCACCAAATGCTCAACTTTCTTTCTCTGGAGAACCTCTGTGAGGGTGCGTGCACACGGTCCGGCGGAGCTGCGTGTTGGACGCGGCTCCTCCGGACCTGAGTGAAGCCGTGGGTGGCCGCAGGGAGACCGCAGCCGCCCTGTACTCACCATGTGCGGCGGGTGCCGGGCGGCTTCTCTCTGACAGCCGCTTCCGACTCCGCAGCATGAAATAAACATGCTGCAGAGGGGGGGGGACAGCCGGCAACCTGCACCGCAGCTCCAAACACGCTGTGGGTGGGTAAAGAATAGTGAGGATGGGATTTCTTGAAATCCCATCCACTATGCTTGTACTGTACTACGCAGCGTTTTAGATGCAGAAGCAAGACGCTGCATACACTGATCATGTGCACACACCCTGACTGCATCTCTGCTGATATGTCACAGGACAGGGAGGGGTTAAATACCAAGTATTTAATATGTTTTGGAAATAAAGAAGATTCCCCTTATTGATATCAGATAAAACAAATGACCGACCACAATCCACTCTACCAAAACCAATATTACCAGATACAAGTCTGAAATACCACTACACCGTGACCAGATCACATATTACCATGACATAGTACCTAAATAATGCCACATACAAGGACCAAATACTGCCACACCATTACCAAAGCACATAAAACCATAATGATCAAATGCTACCACATATAAGGTATAAATACTGCGACACCATGAGACCTCATATTACCACCACATAGTGACCGAATAATACTACATACAAGGGACAAATACCGTAATGTCATGACCAAAGTACATAATGCCACCACATAGTGACAAATAATACTAAATTAATAAAAATGTAAAAAAGCTCTGCATATAGTGTCAGTGTACAGGCAATGCAATGATCACCATTGACATTCTACACAGGAGCTCTGTATATAGTGTCAGTGTGTGTGTATAAGTAAGGCTAAGGTCACACTTGCAAAATTCTAAGTTCCCTGCGTTGTTTGCATAGAACTTACATTTTTTTTTCTCCCTACGCAGCCTGTACGCAGCCTTCACGCAGGCTGAGAAGCGGCGAACTCGGCCCCTAGCACCCCGCTGTGTTTCCTGGATACCAGCTACACAGCGGGCTATGGGGAGTGCAATATGCACTACGCATGCACCACGCACAGGGGAACGCATCACGATGCGTTCCCCTGTGCGTGGTGCAAATTGCACTCCCTGCAGGTTTGCTAGGGGCCACATTCGCCGCTACTCAGCCTGCGTGAAGGCTGCGTAGTGAGAAAAAAATTCTAAGTTCTATGCAACCAACGCAGAGAACTTAACATTTTGCAAGTGTGACCCTAGCCTTATACACATACTCACGAGTGATGTCTCTAGGTGAAGTTCTTTATCTGTCGCAGACCGATATCACGTCTTCTATGTAGGACTCATCTCTGCAGAAAATAACATAGTTAGCTATACCTGACTCACTTCCAGAGCACAATCCACACTTTTCCCAAGATTTCTACAATACATGAAATGACAAAAAAAGAAACATAGTGCCGCACTACATAGTAACAGTGCTCCAGTGTCATTCTGTGCCTGCTCATCCTTGTCAGTAGACATATTTGTCTGATGGCAAAGATGTAGCAGAGCTGAAGACAAAAGACCCGTGGATTACGTCAAAACAAGGATTTTTTAATTAAAGATGGAGTCCCTAAATGTGTTTTGTTTTATTTTTAAGTTAAAAAAAAAATTCATTTCTGTTTACTAGAAATTCATGTTGGCCATGTCTAATTTGTCATGACACCATGAAGTTTGGGCTTAGTACCAGCTAATAATACAAAGCTGGCCTGGTACTAACCCTTTTATTACGCAGGGTGCTACTCACCACCAGAGCCACTGGAAGAGCTGGGTAAAGGGCCTGGAAATGGTGCTATGATGAATGCACCATTTTCAGGGGTGGCTGTGGTTTGCGATTTTCAGTGTGGGAGGCCAAGAAAGCTTGGGCCTTACCATGCTGAGAATCCCAGCCCCTTGCTGCCTTGTTTAACCTGGCTGGCGATCAACATATCACGGGAGCCCACACATTTAAAAAAATATAGATATTTTACATAAGTTTAAAACAAATATTAGGCTTCTCTGTCTTTTGATTGCCAGCCAAGGTAAAGCCAGGGAGCTGGAGGTGGCAGCCCGTAGCTGTCTGCTTTATCTGCGCTGAGAATCAAAAAATCTGCGGAGCGCTACGTCATGTTTTTTTTAGTATTTATTTGTTTTCACACATATGTGTGACAGGCCCAACAGCTAATCACAGACACTGACACAGAGAATGGGCATCTGTGATTGGCTGCTTAGGTAACCTGAACGCAGCCCGTTCTAGAATGTATGGGCTGGTTGTAGATTACTCGAACAGCCAATCACAGATGCCCATCCTCTTTGACCGCATCTGTGATTGGCTGTTGTGGTCTGTCACATATAGAAGTGTGAAAATAAATAATTTTTAAAAACATGACGTTGCGCTCTGCAGAATTTTTGATTCTCACCGCAGATAAAGCGGACAGCTACGGCCTGCCACCCCCAGCTGCCTGGCTTTACCTTCGATGGAGATCAAAAGTCAGGAAAGCCCAATATTTTTTTATAAATTATTAAAAAAAAATGAGTGAGCTCCCGCCATATCTTGATCGGCAGCTGGGGGCTGGGATTCTCAGCATGGTAAGGCCCAAGCATTCTGGGCCCCCGATGCTGAAAACGGCAGCCCACAGCTACCCCTGGAATTGGCGCAGTCATCATAGCGCCATTTCCAGGCGCTTTATTCGGCTCTTCCAGTGGCCCTGGTGGGGGGGTGGCACGCTGGGTAATAAAGGGGTTAGTACCAGCTTTGTATTATCAGTTGGTACTAACCCTGAAATTCATGGCATCACGCCAAACTAGACATGGCCACCATGACTTTCTAGTAAACAGAAAAAAAACACAACACAGAGAAAATAGATGTTTAATAAAACTCAAACACATTTAGGGACTCCATCTTTAGTAAATAAAAAAAATCCTTGCTCAGACGTAATACACAGGTCTTCTGTCTTCAGCTCTGCTACATCTTTGCAATCAGACAATATGTCTGCTGACAGAGATGAGCAGGCACAGAATAACAGTAGAACACACCTGTAAGTGATAGAAGCGCTCAGCTGGCCTCCAGCCACCGACCGTGTTTCCTGTGCATTGCAAATAATGCATACTTTCAAACACATGGCTATTTTTGCAAGCGTTAGAATGCATTTTTGCAATGCAAGTCTACGGTACATTGCATTTGTGCTGATTTACAACGGATCCGTTGCAATGGACAGCGTAAACGCAATGTTAACAGCTGCGAGGAGGGGAGACAGAGCCCTGGATACCGCCTAGTCAGTCTACTGATGGTACTATCATACACATTGCCCAGTATGTCCTTCCAGCCTTTGTGGCACTATTATGCCCATTGCCCAGTATGTACTGCCTGCCTCTGTGGTACTATCATGCTAGTACTACCACCAGTGACTGTCAGGACATGCTGGGGGGGCATGATAGTACCAAAGATGCTGGCAGGACATATTGGGCAATGTGCATGCATGATAGTACCACCAGAAGCTGGCATAACATGCTGGCCAATGGGCATGATAATCATGGCCATTGCCCAGTAGTTTGTCCTGCCAGCCTCAGCTAAGGGTCCCAGGCAGTTACCTTCTCATCCGTTCTGCTGCTGGCTGGGAGTCCTGTATAGTACAGCATGTAGTGTGAATGCCACACTATGGAGATGCTGCTCCTACTACTGCCACATGGAGGCGAGGCTCAGGACCACATAGAGATTACAGGGGCCGCATAAGGGGCGGATGTGGGTCCCAATCAGGGGCGTACATAGAGATCAATGGGCACTCTCAGGGGCGTGCATAAAGATCATGGGGCCAAATCATAGGCGTACATAGATAATATGGGGCACAGTCAAGGGCGTGTATAAAAATCATGGGGCCCACTCAGGGATCGTACATTGAGATCATGGGGCCCACTCAGATGCGTACATAGAGATCATCATGGGGCCCACTCAGATGCGTACATAGAGATCATCATGGGGCCCACACATAAGCGCACATAGCGATCACGGGGCCCACTCAGATGCGTACATAGAGATCATCATGGGACCCACTCAGATGCGTACATAGAGATCATCATGGGGCCCACTCAGATGCGTACATTGAGATCATCATGGGGCCCACACATAAGCGCACATAGCGATCACGGGGCCCACTCAGATACGTACATAGAGATCATCATGGGGCCCACACATAAGAGCACATAGAGATCACGGGGCCCACTCAGAACCGCACATAGAGATCATCATGGGGCCCACACATAAGCGCACATAGCGATCACGGGTCCCACTCAGATGCGTACATAGAGATCATCATGGGACCCACTCAGATGCGTACATAGAGATCATCATGGGGCCCACTCAGATGCGTACATAGAGATCATCATGGGGCCCACATGTAAGCGCACATAGAGATCATGGGGCCCACTCAGATGCGTACATAGAGATCATCATGGGGCCCACACATAAGTGCACATAGAGAATGGTGCCCACTCAGATGCGTACATAGAGATCATCATGGGGCCCACTCAGATGCGTACATAGAGATCATCATGGGGCCCACACATAAGAGCACAGAGATCACGGGGCCCACTCAGATGCGTACATAGAGATCATCATGGGGCCCACACATAAGCGCACATAGAGATCATGGGGCCCACTCAGATGCGTATATAGAGATCCTCATGGGGCCCACACATAAGCGCACATAGAGATCACAGGCCCACACATAAGCGCACATAGAGATCACGGGGCCCACTCAGATGCGTACATAGAGATCATCATGGGGTCCACAAATAGGCGCACATAGAGATCACGGGGCCCACTAAGATGCGTACATAGAGATCCTCATGGGGCCCACACATAGGCGCACATAGAGATCACGGGGCCCACTCAGATGAGTACATAGAGATCATCATGGGGCCCACACATAAGTGCACATAGAGAATGGGGCCCACTCAGATGCGTACATAGAGATCATCATGGGGCCCACTCAGATGCGTACATAGAGATCATCATGGGACCCACACATAAGCGCACATAGATTTCATGGGGCCCACTCAGAGACGTACATAGAGATCAACATGGGGCCCACACATAGGCGCACATAGAGATCATGGGGCCCACACATAGGCACTCATAGAGATCATAGGGCCCACTCAGAGGTGTACATAGAGATCATGGGGCCCACTCAGATGCGTACATAGAGATCATCATGGGGCCCACACATAAGTGCACATAGAGATCAAGGGGCCCACTCAGATGCGTACATAGAGATCATCATGCGGCCCACACATAGGCGCACATAGAGATCATGGGGCCCACTCAGATGCGTACATATAGATCAACATGGGGCCCACACATAGGCACACACAGAGATCATGGGGCCCACTCAGATGCGTACACAGAGATCATCGTGGGGCCCACACATAGAGATCATGGGCCCACACATAAGCGCACATAGATTTCATGGTGCCCACTCAGATGTGTACATATAGATCAACATGGGGCCCACACAAAGGCGCACACAGAGATCATGGGGCCCACCCAGATGCGTACACAGAGATCATCGTGGGGCCCACACATAGAGATCATGGGCCCACACATAAGCGCACATAGATTTCATGGGGCCCACTCAGATGTGTACATATAGATCAACATGGGGCCCACACAAAGGCGCACACAGAGATCATGGGGCCCACCCAGATGCGTACACAGAGATCATCGTGGGGCCCACACATAGAGATCATGGGCCCACACATAAGCGCACATAGATTTCATGGGGCCCACTCAGAGACGTACATAGAGATCAACATGGGGCACACACATAGGCGCACATAGAGATCATGGGGCCCACACATAGGCGCACATAGAGATCATGGGGCTCCGTGAGGTTAGGCTCTCACTGCACCCCAGTATGGTGCCATCAGGGAGCTCCCACAGTGTTTGCTTCATACTAAGGCCTGTCATGCCCTGTGGGACCTCCCTGAGGGCACCATGCTGGGGGCAATAGTAGAAGCAGCAGCATCTCCTCACACTACAGGCCCCCAGCAGGTGTCACTGGATGGTGGAGGCTGCAGCACGGTCTGGGACCCCCAGGCCCCAGACTGATGATGGCTGAGGAGCCCATTTCTTATGGAAGAATCAGAATGGGCTCCTCAGTCACTCAGCACTGCAGGACGACCTAACACACTGCTCACCCCCCCTGCCCCCCCTAAACAAAGTCTCTGAGTCCTGCCCTGGCCAACCGCCTTTATAGTCACCATGCCTGGGCTGCCGCCTGACTGTCTGCGGGTCTGCTGGGGCGACGGCGGGTGACGGTCCTCAGCCCGCTCTCCTCTACAGTGACTCTGCCGGCTGCGCTGCAGACACAGCCTGGATGGAGACAGTTATCGCAGGCTGAGACTGTCTCCATCTGCGCACGCGCCGGCAGTGTCGCGCTGCGCAGAGGAGGCTGAGCGGCACCACAGCAGGCAAAGCACGGAGAGCTCTCTCCGTGCTTTGCTGCTGCAAGAGGACAACTATCAAGAACATAATCATTCACTAATCATATTGGCAGTGCGCCGATATGATTAGTGATAATACCGGGGGCCGGGGGGGCCCCTCACACTGTCACAGACGCATCTCGGGCCCAGGGGGGGTATGGGGGCGTGACTAAGTGGGCGGGGCTAAAATGTGTCGGGGCCCCCAGGGGGATCTCCCGATCTCCCGCCGGGCCAGTCCGCCCCTGCAACCAGCCCATACATTCTAGAACGGGCTGCGTTCAGGTTACCTAAGCAGCCAATCACAGATGCCCATTCTCTGTGTCAGTGTCTGTGATTAGCTGTTGGGCCTGTCACACATATGTGTGAAAACAAATAAATACTAAAAAAAACATGACGCAGCGCTCCGCAGATTTTTTGATTCTCAGCGCAGATAAAGCAGACAGCTACGGGCTGCCACCTCCAGCTCCCTGGCTTTACCTTGGCTGGCAATCAAAAGACAGAGAAGCCTAATATTTGTTTTAAACTTATGTAAAATATCTATATTTTTTTAAATGTGTGGGCTCCCGTGATATGTTGATCGCCAGCCAGGTTAAACAAGGCAGCAAGGGGCTGGGATTCTCAGCATGGTAAGGCCCAAGCTTTCTTGGCCTCCCACACTGAAAATCGCAAACCACAGCCACCCCTGAAAATGGTGCATTCATCATAGCACCATTTCCAGGCCCTTTACCCAGCTCTTCCAGTGGCTCTGGTGGTGAGTAGCACCCTGCGTAATAAAAGGGTTAGTACCAGGCCAGCTTTGTATTATTAGCTGGTACTAAGCCCAAACTTCATGGTGTCATGACAAATTAGACATGGCCAACATGAATTTCTAGTAAACAGAAATGAATTTTTTTTTTAACTTAAAAATAAAACAAAACACATTTAGGGACTCCATCTTTAATTAAAAAATCCTTGTTTTGACGTAATCCACGGGTCTTTTGTCTTCAGCTCTGCTACATCTTTGCCATCAGACAAATATGTCTACTGACAAGGATGAGCAGGCACAGAATGACACTGGAGCACTGTTACTATGTAGTGCGGCACTATGTTTCTTTTTTTGTCATTTCATGTATTGTAGAAATCTTGGGAAAAGTGTGGATTGTGCTCTGGAAGTGAGTCAGGTATAGCTAACTATGTTATTTTCTGCAGAGATGAGTCCTACATAGAAGACGTGATATCGGTCTGCGACAGATAAAGAACTTCACCTAGAGACATCACTCGTGAGTATGTGTATAAGGCTAGGGTCACACTTGCAAAATGTTAAGTTCTCTGCGTTGGTTGCATAGAACTTAGAATTTTTTTCTCACTACGCAGCCTTCACGCAGGCTGAGTAGCGGCGAATGTGGCCCCTAGCAACCCTGCAGGGAGTGCAATTTGCACCACGCACAGGGGAACGCATCGTGATGCATTCCCCTGTGCGTGGTGCATGCGTAGTGCATATTGCACTCCCCATAGCCCGCTGTGTAGCTGGTATCCAGGAAACACAGCGGGGTGCTAGGGGCCGAGTTCGCCGCTTCTCAGCCTGCGTGAAGGCTGCGTAAAGGCTGCGTAGGGAGAAAAAAAAATGTAAGTTCTATGCAAACAACGCAGGGAACTTAGAATTTTGCAAGTGTGACCTTAGCCTTACTTATACACACACACTGACACTATATACAGAGCTCCTGTGTAGAATGTCAATGGTGATCATTGCATTGCCTGTACACTGACACTATATGCAGAGCTTTTTTACATTTTTATTAATTTAGTATTATTTGTCACTATGTGGTGGCATTATGTACTTTGGTCATGACATTACGGTATTTGTCCCTTGTATGTAGTATTATTCGGTCACTATGTGGTGGTAATATGAGGTCTCATGGTGTCGCAGTATTTATACCTTATATGTGGTAGCATTTGATCATTATGGTTTTATGTGCTTTGGTAATGGTGTGGCAGTATTTGGTCCTTGTATGTGGCATTATTTAGGTACTATGTCATGGTAATATGTGATCTGGTCACGGTGTAGTGGTATTTCAGACTTGTATCTGGTAATATTGGTTTTGGTAGAGTGGATTGTGGTCGGTCATTTGTTTTATCTGATATCAATTAGGGGAATCTTCTTTATTTCCAAAACATATTAAATACTTGGTATTTAACCCCTCCCTGTCCTTTGACATATCAGCAGAGATGCAGTCAGGGTGTGTGCACACGATCAGTGTATGCAGCGTCTTGCTTCTGCATCTAAAACGCTGCGTAGTACAGTACAAGCATAGTGGATGGGATTTCAAGAAATCCCATCCTCACTATTCTTTACCCACCCACAGCGTGTTTGGAGCTGCGGTGCAGGTTGCCGGCTGTCCCCCCCCTCTGCAGCATGTTTATTTCATGCTGCGGAGTCGGAAGCGGCTGTCAGAGAGAAGCCGCCCGGCACCCGCCGCACACGGTGAGTACAGGGCGGCTGCGGTCTCCCTGCAGCCACCCACGGCTTCACTCAGGTCCGGAGGAGCCGCGTCCAACACGCAGCTCCGCCGGACCGTGTGCACGCACCCTCACAGAGGTTCTCCAGAGAAAGAAAGTTGAGCATTTGGTGAGATTTTCACCTCAGTATTTATAAGACAAAACCAGAAGAGGGTGAGAAATGTAGAAAAAAATTACCTGTGATTGCTCCACTCCTGGTTTTGTCTTACAAATACTGAGGTAAAAAACTCACCAAATGCTCAAAATGCCACATTCTTCTGATGGTGCGGATTCCACCAATAAATAAGTGATCACCTTCCTAACCTGTGCATCGCTGAGAACTTGTTTTCACCAAAAAATCCCTTTAATGCAAACTACAGTAATTGTACATCACAGTAATGGTGAGCGCACAGTGAGGTGCAGGAGCCGCCTGGGTTTTACAGTCCACGCTACACTATAATGGGTATAACGGATAACAGGTATTTGCATATAGCTGAAGAATGGGTGGGCCCGGGTGGGTGGGCTCGGGTCGGTGGGCCCCTGGAGTCAATTTTCCTGGTGGGCCCCAGACACCCCAGTCCGGCGCTGCCATCGGCCCATCGATCCATAGACACCTCCTGTGATAATACCATCTGGGACCGCAACTGTCTACACACCTGTCTCTGACCCAGCGTCTGCTCTGGATCCATCTCGGCCTCCTGCCCTCGAGGCATCTCTGGCAGTTCGGGTCTTGCAGAGTCTAGGGTAATGACAGGCGCAGGAGGACTTTCTAGTGGCTAAACAGGAGCTCCTCCATAGTGTGTTTTTCTTCGTCTCCTCAGAGACACTGACTGAAAATTCCTGTGGGTGGGGCATAACTACTCCACTCTCCCACACTTTTTCAAACCAATCAGGTGCAAACTTATCAGACATATAGGACAGCCAATCACAGCGATCACCTGCTTCTGTTACCTCACCACAGGGACTCGTAACCCTTTACCATCCATCATAAGAATATCTCATTAATTATTTAGGCACCTATAATGACAAGCACATGTTAGGAAGAAACAGATACCTCAATATGTTAACTGACAACTCAATTGGGGGGCCACAATCCCATTCAGCTCCCATTCTAGGTGATTAGGGGCTAAACATGATGCCTCTTTGTGAATTTGATGCAGTTTACACCATCAAAACTGGCATACAAAACACCAGTCTTGATTAATTCAGGCATACATTATTTAAAATAAACTGAAAGTACAATCTAGTCAAAGTTCAAGATCAAAAAGTTGGAAATGCATTAACCTTAACTTTACACTGTAGAAGAAAATCAAATAAGCTTTGACTTTCAACAGCAACAAAATGTATTTTGTGATCTAAACTATTTCATTTTCAGAATAGTTGCACTATGAACCTTCATGACGGCCTCACCTAGTATTTACATGTCATGTTCTGTCAGGATTGGACTATACATTATATAAAAAAATACAATTTTTTAGCCTTTCATTAACATTTCTATGACAGTTGGCAGAAATTAACCACAAGTTCTTTACAGACAAGCAATTTAAAATGCATTTTGCATCAGCTTTAGAATTATAATTGCTGCTTTCATTTTTTCTTTTCATTCACTTTGGTCATAGTTCAATTTGCAAAGTGCTGCTGCCCTAGAGAGCCCCCAAAGGTTCTTGTTACAATGTCACTAGACCCAGTGTCTCTTATTGATGCTGTCGATGTCTCATGAACTTCTTTAATTAAGACATATGGATAGTTTAGAAGCAATGGGCGAAATGCTAAAAAGAAAGGGAGCTATGTTAACATTCCATGTTGTAACTGTACTTATCAAAATTAATTAATCGTGAGGATAGTAGCTTCAGTTTTATCTGAGCACATTGTAAAATAACTTTATATTTACATGTCTTAATTTGATATAATTTGGGCTTTTAGAATCATCAATTACAAGGCATATTGAATTCATAGAAGAATTGCAGTTGATATACTGTATTTAAAGGGATCCTGTTACCATGTCCAAAATGAACGAAAGCCTGAATGCTGGACTGTAGCCAGGTATATTTTGATCTGCAGCTTGACAGAGTAATCAGAGTTCATGGATACTTTATAGAGAAATCTGGCTCATGACATCCCCATTTGACTACTCGCCCCCACCAGTTGACTGACAGGTCCCTACGTAGACTAGTTAGGCTTTTCAAACTACATTTCTCTATAATGCCATAGCAATTAAGTGTACAACATACCTGGATGTAATTGCGTAGGCAGGCTCTGATTCATGCTGCCCGTTATACAGTACTGGTTTACTGTAATTAAATAAACATTGCATATATAACAAATCTAATAAAAGAAAGGTAGTGGCACTCTCTATCCATAAAAATAAATTTTTTTATTGCAGATGTGGCACCCCAGAGTCCGGTTGCCATGATGGCATTTACTCCTTCGAGGGGTCATGCCGTGCTTGTAAGCAAGGGGAGGTATTCACAACAGGTAAGCCCACCACACACAATACATTCCCAACTCCAGACCAGAAGGGGGAACTATGAAACCTGAGTTCAGGGAGGTCCTGTATAAATTCTGGCCTGGGGGCCGGGTTAGTCAGTTCAGTTCCTAGGAGGACTGTGAACAGGTCCCTTGGACTGGAGCAGAGTAAGGCTCGTCTCAGGATGGAGACTAGTCAGCATGAGGGACCCATAGGAGAGGGTCTAAGGAAGTGGAGAAGCAGGTCTAAGGAGTGGTGCCAGTTGCCAGGCTCACCCCAGTGCAGAGCGCCAGAAGTGGACACCGGAGTCCGAGGTTGTGAGGGACCTAGGCCCATCAACCAACACCAGAGGGCAGGATATTCCAAGTCACCCAGCCACAACGAAGCCCAGGAGGCACAGCAGTGCCAGATAGCTCAGGGACAGTAGCTAGAGGAGTGGTACCCAGGAAGGGCTCGAGCTGCCTGCCATAATGAGGAGAGACAGTATGCAGGAAGAGAGAGGGTCACAGCTTAGCTAAAGGCAGCTA
Source organism: Allobates femoralis (assembly GCA_033576535.1). Lineage (NCBI taxonomy): Eukaryota > Metazoa > Chordata > Amphibia > Anura > Aromobatidae > Allobates > Allobates femoralis. Next base: position 20,985 of record JARQOC010002292.1, read on the forward strand.
GGACCCACCAAGAGTAGCGCAACAGGGAGGCCTCAGAACTCAGTGGGTGAGGAGAACCCCCAACTTGCTTCCGGGCCACTTGGACTCCTAACATCTTTTGTGGATGGTACCCTGGACGAACCTGCTACTTCTACCAGTAAAGGTAATGGAGACTTCAACCCTTGTGTCTGTCAGTCATTCCGCGCCCTCAATCCTGCACCACCACCGCCATAGACTTTCCCGGTTGCCCTGGGTATCCACTGCACCCACAGGGAGTGAAACCATCACCGCTGCACTCCCATCATCCCCAGATATCCCACACTGCAGCTGCGGTCACTAATAGCCACATACCACGGGGACAACCATCCCTAAACCACTAGTCCAGAACTTTTAAACTCGACCCCAGGGCCATGAGACCGGGCCTCGACCCCTGTGACTCCTGAAGCAGAACAGCTGGCCTGGTCCCGAGTACCCCTCGACCCCGGGGCGCGCCAGTGACATATCTTAAAATCCATAGGGAGAAGGTAGGGCAGTGGTGCAAGCGGGATGACGTCCATATTGTGTAAAACAAGCTTCTACTAGTCCTACAAACAGGATGAAGGCCAGATGCTTACTTATATAGCTTAAACTGATAAAAAAGTGTTAAATTAATTAAAACACATAATCCTAATAGAGCAGGATATATAAAGCAGAGAAGCAATATATATATATATATATATATATATATATATATATATATATATACACACAAATGGTGAAAGATTAGAAGCAGCGTGTATGGCTGGTCTTTCAGCAGAGAGCAGAGCGTCCCTGAGGCTCCTTCCAGCCTCAAATATACATACAGTTCAAAAGAGGGTCACAGCACTTCCTTCTTTAGCAAGGGATGTTTATTCCAGCTCAGGCATAAGGCGACGTTTCGAGCTATGCTAGCTCTTTATCCAGCAACCACATTACATCTGAAACAGCACTTTATACACCTTCAACCTCTTGCATCACTTCCTTACAGGTAATTTACATGAATCCATATTGCTTAAACAGACCCACCACCTAATAACCCTTGTGTATACATTTACAGTCCATATTTCCTATATTATCCATACCCCTGGGGTCCAACTATTGTTCCTTTTACATATACAACCTTTTATTCCTTTCTTAGTCCATATTAAATGTCATAATGCAGTATGGGAGCGGCTTACCGGGTTCCTGTATGCTGCCATGTGTGCTCGGCGTCCCGGAAGCCTCCGCTGTACAGTCAGTGGCGTGTCCCCACCCCCGTTGGCGTGGAGACCGCGTTGGCGTGCGTCATGACGTCACCGCGTTCGCCCATGCTCATTCCCCAATTCTCGTCATCCTCCATCTTTGTTGGGGCTTCTCATAGCCCTAAAATGGTAGTATCCCGTTTTGTACAAATTTACATAGTGACTTTGTGTCTGTTGCTTATAAGGTGTCTTACTCCCATGTACTTTAGTCTTAAGGTGTTTTCCTTCCGATTTTTATGTCTATTATCTATCTGTTTCTCCCTACATGTTTAATTACATTATATTAAAGTGCTTAGTGCTTATAAGGTGCCTTGTCACATAGAGACCTGATTCTAAAGTGCTTTTCCTTTTAAAATTCTCTACTCATGTGAATATTACACTGCTGACTACTTTAACTTAATATGACCTTCTTTATATATATATATATACAGTTGTGGCCAAAAGTATTGACACCCCTGCAATTCTGTCAGCTAATACTCAGTTTCTTCCTGAAAATGATTGCAATCACAAATTCTTTGGTATTATTATCTTCATTTAATTTGTCTTCAAAGAAAAAACACAAAAAGAATTGTCCTAAAGCCAATTTTGATATAATTCCACACCAAACATAAAAAGGGGGAGGTCAAAAGTATTGGCACTGTTAGAAAAATCATGTGATGCTTCTCTAATTTGTGTAATTAACAGCACCTGTAACTTACCTGTGGCACCTAACAGGTGTTGGCAATAACTAAATCACACTTGCAGCCAGTTGACATGGGTTAAAGTTGACTCAACCTCTGTCCTGTGTCCTTGTGTGTACCACATTGAGCATGGAGAAAAGAAAGAAGACCAAAGAACTGTCTGAGGACTTGAGAAACCAAATTGTGAGGAAGCATGAGCAACCTCAAGGCTACAAGTCCATCTCCAAAGACCTGAATGTTCCTGTGTCTACCATGCGCAGTGTCATCAAGAAGTTTAAAGCCCATGGCACTGTGGCTAACCTCCCTACATGTGGACGGAAAAGAAAAATTGACAAGAGATTTCAACGCAAGATTGTGTGGATGGTGGATAAAGAACCTCGACTAACATCCAAACAAGTTCAAGCTGCCCTGCAGTCCGAGGGTACAGCAGTGTCCACCCGTACTATCCGTCGGCGTCTGAATTAAAATTGACTGTATGGTAGGATACCCAGGAAGACCCCACTTCTTACCCCGAGACAGGCTGGAGTTTGCCAAAACTTACCTGAGAAAGCCTACAACGTTTTGGAAGAATGTTCTCTGGTCAGATCAAACAAAAGTAGAGCTTTTTGGGCAAAGGCATCAGCATAGCATTTACAGGAGAAAAAAAGAGGCATTCAAAGAAAAGAACACGGTCCCTACAGTCAAACATGGCGGAGGTTCCCTTATGTTTTGGGGTTGCTTTGCTGCCTCTTGCACTGGAATGCTTGACCGTGTGCATGGCATTATGAAGTCTGAAGACTACCAACAAATTTTGCAGCATAATGTAGGGCCCAGTGTGAGAAAGCTGGGTCTTCCAGCAGGACAATGACCCAAAACACACTTCAAACACACAAAAAAGAGACCCCATGAAGAGACTCTACATTTCTGAAAATTAGGGCCAGATACCACGAACGTGGCATCAATTGACCCAGCATAAAAATTGTGTATTGGTGAGATCATTACAACACACATTAAAGTACAGCATCTCCTTTTCTGCCCAGTCTACGACTGGGATTGAAAACCTCCGAAGCCATTGAAATCAATAAGATGCAAACACAAGTGCCTAGAAAACACGTTCAATAGAGCTCAAAATCTGTCAAACACAGGTCAAACCGTTTTACAGAGGAATCCCATTGTTTCAGCATAGACATTAGCTTGCTAAACAATTACTTACTAAGCTTGAGCACTGCTTTCACTCTGCTTTCAGGCCCTCTTATGATCCTCAAACACATTATCTGCTCCTGATTTGTTAAAATCAGACTTAGCCCTGCCAACCCTCTCTGCTGGCATCTGTGATTGGTTGCCGCTATGGCAACCAAAATGATGTCAGATTACTGTAAAAATAAATAAATAATTGTAAAAATGGGCATGCCCTTCACTGTATTTTTGATTGCCAGCTGTCCAAAACTGGCAGTTACCCCACTCTTCCAGTTGCCCTGGAGCCAGTGGCAGACTCGGTAATAAGGGGTTAATGTCAGCTTATCCAGTTGATAAGGCTTATCCAGTTGATATCAAGCCCTAGATTAATAATATCAGGCCTATATTAGACCCGGCCATTATCAATCTATACGTAAGTAGTAAAAACTATACAACACAGAGAAAAATAATTTATTTAGAATAAAACACACAGAACTCCCTGTTTTCCCTCTTTATTACCTATGAAGCATATCGTCTAATGGTAATCCACATTTAGCACAAGTTGTCCTGCGACGAACCAGCAGCACTACAGATCGGCCAGGATCACACATGGCAGCCGTTTTTGCCTAGGATCCGTTTTTGGGATCTTTTTAGGAATTTTTTTTAACTAAGTCCAAAAACGTATATGCGTTAACGCATATGTCAGTGCTTTTTTCAAAAACGCATGCGTTTTTGTTCAGCTTTTCAAAAATTGCTGCTAGCAGTGTTTTTGGGTGCAGTAAAAATACGCATGTGTTTTTTCAACATGGGGCCCTATGGGAAACGCATGTGTTAACGCATGGTGCCTATATGTACCATGCGTTAACGCATATGCGTTTTTGGTTAAAAATGACTAAATCCAAAAAATGGCCAGAAGCTCAGGAGACACTATTGGCACCCTAAAGTTAACGGATCCGTTTTTCTAAGGCCGCAAAAAAGCGAATTGGTATGTGTGACCCTGGCCATCTTTGAGGGATATCGCTGGGGATTACCATCAGATTGTATGTTTTGCCTTAATAAATGAGTGACAGTGGGTTGTTGTCTCTGTGTTTTAGTTACAATAAAGGAATATTTTCCTTGTGTTTTCTTTGTAATAAATTATTTTTCTTTGTGTTTGTGTTTTCTAACTATTTAGTCACAAAATTGGTAATTTGGGGGTATCATAGAAACCATTACCAATTCAGGGGTTGTTGACAGGTGGCAATACACATTTGTCATTAACTTTGTCTATTACACCAACAGCCACCACACCAGGGCAGCAGGAACAGCCAGGTTGAAGTGCCAGGATTAGCACATTTCATGAAAATGCCAGTTCTGGGGCGACTGTAGCCTGCTGTTTTTAGAGAGGTGAAGGCCTGTGAAAGATGGCCCCTTGCAGCATGAGTATACCAGAACCCAGCTGTCAGCTTTATATTGGCTCGTGATTCAAAATGGGGGGAAGCCTATGCCATTTTTTGTTTTTTTTCAAAATATAATTTATAAGTAAATAATTTGAAAAAATAGCTTAGAGTGAACTCTGTTTTGGATTACCAGCCAAGATTAAACTTCCAGCTGTGGTCTGCAAGCTGCAGCTGTCTGCTGTACCCTGGCTGAAGATGGAAAATTGGGGGAACCCCATGTGCCTTTTTTTCTTAAATTCTTAATTCTTTATTTTTAGCTAAATACAAGGCTGAAACACCTTTTAGTGCAATATGAAAGGCACTAAAGGGTGCGAGTTTACAATATATAGGGGGTGGAACATTGTATATGACTCACCGTAGCTGGGTCTTCACGTTTCGGGCGTTGCTACTCCCTGTCACGGTTCCGCACCCGTAGCTGTGGGGCCCGGTGGTCCAGATCAAAAAGGGGTTGGCTGAATGGATAAGGGTTAATTTTTCTTGTCGTGACGCCACCTGTGGGAATTCTGGTGATTTCACCGATGCTGCTTTGGCCTCCGGGGGATGTACGGCAGCAAGATGGGACGCTCCCCACAGGATGAGTGGGAGTCCTAGGGGCCAGGAGCTGTCCTTGATGGGATATGGCAGCTTTTACAGTGCTGTGGTTTAGATCCAGGAATAATGCGCGGACACACACAAAATCTTTTAGGTACCTTTACTGGTGGCAACAGGTACACTCGGATCAGGTGATGAGGTTGACACTCCTGGAGTTTCCACAGCAAGCAGTGTGTAGGCTTCCTTCTCTGTTGTTCTGGTGGGGTCGGGTGGATACGGGATCCTGCTGGACCGGGTTGTACGTTCAGTGATAATGTGATTCACCTGGGTAAACTGCACTGAGGGCGATATAAAAGGGATTAGGTGTAATTACTTTTCCTTCCCTGGGCTCTCATCCGTGGGTGCTTCAGGTGTACAGGGGGCTAGACTCCCTGGTTGTGGTGCTGGGTTCTCTGTGGTGTACGTGGTAGTTCTCACAGCTCGGTAGTTGTTTGACATGTATCTATCACTGAATCTATCTATCTATCTATCTATCTATCTATCTATCTATCTATCTATTATCTATCTTTTCTTTTGAACAGCTGAAAACTTGAGTAATCTTTATAATCTTAAAACAAAATTAGCAGGTTACAGCCGCCCCAGGAGTGTCGCCTCCATTACATGCGCCATTCCTGGTGCTTTGACCTGGCTCTCTAACTGCCCTGGTGCATTGGCAAACAGGATAATGGTGTTTGGAATTGATGCCAGCTGACATCAAGCCCAGTGGTTAGTAATGCAGAGACGTCAATCAGATACCCGATATTACTAACCAAGTCAGTAAGCACACAAATAATCAAACCAATAAATATATCATTTGAAAATTAACCTGAATATATTCAGATTTCAACATTTTTTTTAATTAAAATCCATTTTTTTCAAAGTCTCCCATTCTACCCAACCCCAACAGAGAGATGTAAAAAATAATAAAAAAATGAAATCAACAGAAATGCTGGAGTAGCCCCAGCATATGGGCGGCAAAATCAGTGACTGCATCCCCCATATAGTGGGACAGCAGGCTCCAGGCAGAGTGACAAGCTGTGACTTACCTGAGGTTGTCTAAGGCTACACAGCAAGTATACCGCTGTGTGACCTGAGATAACCTCAGTGACAGTAACATATGGTGCCTTGCGAGAGCCGCAATATGTACTGGATATATCTCGCCGGTATTGTGAGACAGTGCATATGAGGAGTGGGGATGTCAGGGAGTGCAGTGCAGTTCAAACTTGCGGGATAGCCCCTGTGTGACTCCTCGGACTTTTGTTGAAAATCTGTT
>JARQOC010002293.1:0-27247 GCA_033576535.1 Allobates femoralis
TCTGTGCCACATTCAAGGGCGGCCTAAGTGGCTTGAACAAAAAGCTGTAGTGCCCGGGTTTCTGTTCTAGGAATTAATTGTGTAATGGTTGTGTCTGATCATACAGGGACATGGTCTGATCATACCACATCTCCTGGGCAGGGGAGGATGCAAAAAAACATACAGACATTACATCACGGGATCACAGCTCATTCTTTTTGTGAGGTAAAACATTTCCCTGCCTGTTTGTAATAAATGTTTTACCTCCACGAAATAATTATTTGCAATCCCATACTATAATGTCTGTATACTCTCTTGTGTCCTCACCTGCCCAGGAGATGTGGTATGATCAGACCATGTCCCTGTACGGTCAGACACGGCCATTACACAGTAAATAGCAGGGATACATACACTGCCGTTCAAAGGTTTGGGGTCAGTTAGAAATTTCCTTATTTTTGAAAGAAAAGCACATTTTTTTGAATGAAGCTAACATTACATGAATCAGAAATACACTCTATACATTGTTAATGTGGTAAATGACTATTCTAGCTGCAAAAGTCTGGTTTTTAATGCAATATCTACAAAGGTGTATAGAGGCCCATTTCCAACAACCACCACTCCAGTGTTTTAATGGTACATTGTGTTTGCTAACTGTGTAAGAAGGCTAATGGATGTTTAGAAAACCCTAGAAAACCCTTGTACAGGTACTGTATGTTAGCACAGCTGAAAACGGTTTGGCTGTTTAGAGAAGCTATAAAATTGACCTTTCTTTGAGCTAGTTCAGAATCTGGAGCATTACATTTGTTTGTTCTATGAAATTTTCAAAATGGCCAGAAAAAGAGAACTTCCATATGTAACTCAACAGTCTATTCTTGTTCTTAGAAATGAAGGCTATTCCATGCAAGATATTGACAAGAAACGCAAGACTTCCTACAACGGTGTGTACTACTGCCTCTAGAGGAAAGCACAAACAGGCTCTAACCAGAGTAGAAAGAGAAGTGTGAGGCCCCGTTGCACAACTGAGCAACAAGACAAGTACATTATAGTCTCTAGTTTGAGAAATCAATATTAATTTTGCAACTCATTTGATAAATAAAAGTATGAGTTTTCACGGAAAGCACAAAATTATCTGGGGGACCCCAAACATTTGAACAGTAGTGGATATAAGATTATCTCAGCACAGGAAAAAAATTTTTTTAAAACATGCAGTTGTGGAACTTATTATTATTCCAAAATCTATTGATTAAAATGAACTTTAAAATTAACTTTGTTCTTGTGAAAACCCCTTTAAGTCCATAGATGTCTAGTACTCATGGCAACTAAGAGGATTCACAGGATGCGTTGTCCTAGCATGTGGATGCATTTGTACATTCTCCACTGACTTTTACAGTATAACAATGATATATTAATGAACTAAAACATTTTTTAATATTTTGAATTAAATAAATCCTAACTTCCTATACTATAATATACTATTCAATTTATGCTACTTGATGAATGCCATAAATAATTAAAATCAATGGTCAGTATTTTATCAACAGTGGGTAAAATAAGTATTGAACATATCACCAATTTTCTAAGTAAATATATTACTAAGGGTTCTAATGACATGAATTTCTTATCAGATGATAACAATCCATCCAACTCACAGTCAAAGAAATCAAACTGTAGATTTCCATAAATTAGGATATGTGTAATAATGAGAAATAGCTAAAACCAATGGATATATGTGAGCGATCCGTCCTGTTGTAAGATGAAAAGGACACAAAGGTATATCAGAAACGGTGCTTTTATTCGACGCGTTTCGGAGCTATATCCATACTCATTCCTCAGGAAACCAACCGAAATAGCAATCCGGTAATTCAGTTGGTTTCCTAAGGAAGGAGCATGGCTATAGCTCCGAAAGGCGTCAAATAAAGCCAGCATTCCTGACATACTTTGTGGTCCTCTTCATGTCATGGCAGTGCAGATCACTCACATACGAGTATATCTATTGGTTTTACCTGTTTGTCACCACTTATCACATATGGTTTATGGATCCTGCAGCAGCAGTTACATGCGATACAAGCTAGTTGTGTGTCACACAACCACCACAGGTGAGCAGTGACATCTTTCTACACAATGAATCATAAAGACAAGACCCTATTTTGCGCTTTTGTATTTTCCACAGTGAGTTCCTGTAATAATGAACATGACACGAGGAAAAATTATTTGAACAAGCTTTTTGAAATATAATGAATTTTTCGTACAAAAGCCTTTGTTGGTGATAACAGTTTTAAGATGCCTCCTGTATAAAAAAAAAATAAGTCACATGCATTGCACAGGTGTTCTTTTGCACCAATCTTCCACACAAACACTCTTCAAATCCTTAAGGTTCCATGGACTCCTTCAATAAACTCGGAGCTCCTTCTATATATTTTCTATTGGAGTCAGGTCACATGATTGGCTGGGCCATTCTTAGCAACTTATTTTCTCTGAAACCAATTGAGAGTTTCCTTGGCTGTGTGCTTGGGATCATTGCCTTGCTGAAATATCCATCCTCGTTTTATCTTTATCATACTGGTGGATGGCAAAAGATTTTTTACTAAAAATGTTTCAGTACATTTGTTCATTCATCCTTCCCCCAATTATACGACCTTTGCCAGTGCTGTATGCAGTGCCTTTTGGCCTCCATATCATCTAACAAGACTATAATCTCCCAATTGTTAACAGGATTGTCTAAATGTTGTTGAGCAAACTTTAAAATAACATGCTTTTTGTTCAGCAGTGGGGTCTTGTGTGGTGAGTGGTGAGTGTGCATATAGCCTATGGAGGTTGAGTGCATTACTTACAATTGTTTCAAAGAAAACAGTATCTGTTGACTCTAGATCAGTGATGGCGAACCTATGGCATGCGTGCCAGGGAGGGCACGCAGAGCCATTTTCCCTGGCACACAGCGTCGCCTCTCACTGCAGCTTTGAACTGCCAGCATGATGGTGCCAGCAGTTCAAAGCCGTGTCGGATCGGAGGATTCTCCTTCCTCCGCATCTCCGACACTCTCTCCAAGCTCCGCCCGGTCGGCGTCACATGACCGCGGTGACAAGAGGGGCATGATAGTGACAAATAAGAGGGGCATGATGGTGACAAGAGGGGCATGATGGTGACAAGAGGGGCAGGATGGTGACAAGAGGGGCATGATGGTGACAAGAGGGGCAGGATGGTGACAAGAGGGGCAGGATGGTGACAAGAGGGGCATGATGGTGACAAATAAGGGGCATGATGGTGACAAGAGGGGCAGGATGGTGACAAGAGGGGCAGGATGGTGACAATAGGAGGGGGCAGGATGATGACAAATAAGAGGGGCATGATGGTGACATTAAGAGGGGGCATGATGGTGACATTAGGAGGGGGCACAATGGTGACATTAGGAGGGGGCATGTTTGTCACATTATTACAAGAAGGGGGATGATGGTGGCTTTATTACAAGGCGGGGGCATATTACTGCAGGATAGGGCATTACTGCAGGATGGGGCATTACTACATGATGTGGGCAGGATGGGGATATTACCACAAGGGGACAGGGATCGAGCATACTACAAGGGGATAAGGCTGGAGACATTACTACAAGAAGAGGGTCAGGATAAGGACATTACTGCCAGGAGAGGGTCAGGATGGAGCGTATTACTACAAGGAGAAGGTCAGGAAGTAGCACATTACTGCCAGGAGGGGGTCAGGATGGAGCACATTACTGCCAGGAGAGGGTCAGGATGGAGCACATAACTACAAGGAGAAGGTCAGGATGGAGCACATAACTACAAGGAGAAGGTCAGTATGGAGCACATAACTACAAGGAGAAGGTCAGGATGGAGAGCATTACTACAAGGAGAGGGTCAGGATGGAGCACATAGCTAGAAGGGGAAGGTCAGGATGGAGCGCATTACTACAAGGAGAAAGTCAGGATGAAGCACATAACTACAAGGAGAAGGTCAGGATGGAGCACATAACTACAAGGAGAAGGTCAGGATGGAGCACATAACTACAAGGAGAAGGTCAGTATGGAGCACATAACTACAAGGAGAAGGTCAGGATGGAGCGCATTACTACAAGGAGAGGGTCAGGATGGCGCACATAGCTAGAAGGGGAAGGTCAGGATGGAGCACATTACTACAAGGAGAGGGTCAGGATCGAGCACATAGCTACAAGTACAGGGTCAGGATGGAGATACTACTACAAGATAGGGACCAGGATTTCAGTATGAAATTTGCTTGCTCTATATAATATTCTGTGTTTTTCCATACAGATCAATCCACCTGCTGTTTCTAGAAAGAGCAGTGGCAGCGGCTCAGCTTCAATGTGCAGTACACATGAGCTGTCTGACCACTGCTGAAGAGAAGAGAAGACTGCAAAGGTAAGTTTAAAATCAATTAATTGTTAAAATAATTGAATTGATCATCAGTGTTTCAGGACTACATGCCCTGTACAGGGAAGAGAGTTAGCATCTGCTGCCTCTCCCCCCTGTGCAGCGCTTGTGATAGATAACTGCTGTAATTTAGGTTAAATTACAGTGTTGGCACTTCGCCATAAATAATTTGGTTTTGGGTTGCAGTTTGGGCACTCGGCCTCAGAAAGGTTCACCATCACTGCTTTAGATCATGGCTGGTTCATGGTGAAATAACGTTCTTTCCACTTCTTGATTATGGCCATGCTCACTGGAACCTTCAGTAGTTTAGAAATTCTGTAAGCAAAGCTATCAATATATTTTGCAACAATAAAGGCTGCAAAGGTCGTGAGACAGCTCACTGGTTTTACCCATCATAAGATGTTGCTTGTGTGGCACCTTGGTAATCATGGTTTTCATAGGCATCAGTTGAGCCAGGTTTTATTATGTATCAGGATTGCTTTCTAATTACTGGTATATTTCAGCTTGTCATGAGTTTTCATGGCTTTTTGTATGTCTATATCTGCATGTGTTCAATACTTTTTCCCTGTGTCATTTCTCCTTGTTATACATAGCTTAACTCAAGGACATCTATGATTTTATTGTTTTGCCTGTGTGGATGGGATGGGTTGTTACTGACAGCAGGTGAGTAATGCATGTCAATAGCACCTTTAGAAATATATTTACTTAGAACATTGGTGACGTGTTCAATGTTTATTTCACCCGCTGCATATTAGTATTTTATTCAAATTCCTAGTCAGTTTATCTACTGTATATTCTATGTAGACTTAAAATGGTACCAATGAGAACTAAAACATTTCTGGTAAGGAAAAAAGAAAACAAAAAGACGAAGACAAGCAACTATTAAGTTGCATTGGCAGTTGAAAAAGTGTAGGGTCACAAATGCAACATTTTTTTTTACTGTAGATAAGTAGCAAAACAAAAATTTTTTACTGTATCAACATTTTTTGGTATTATCACAATTAACATTAATATTATCATAGCATTTATGCCACACAATGAGTACTGTAAAACAAAAAAAAAAACTGAAGTTAGAATTACCAAAATTATACTTTATTATTTAATGCATTCCCATTTTAAGCATGGAAAATATATTTTTTATTGTACAAAAGTAAAGCATAAAAAACATGTGAAAATTGAGATGACTAAAATCCTACTAAACTGAGAAAGAAAGGTAATATCAGTTTTTCAGCACAATTAACCCTATTATGGTACATTAACACGCGGCCACATGAAGGTAGGAACAGGCAGGCATCGGACACAATTGTGCCTGTTGCCTTGAAAAGACCACGATGTGGCGGCGTGTAATTCAGGACATTCCTTCCTGTGTCTTCCCTGAAGGAAGGAAAGTCCTGAATTACACGCCGCCACATCGTGGTCTTTTCAAGGCAACAGGCACAATTGTGTCCGATGCCTGCCTGTTCCTACTTTCCTGTGGCCGCGTGTAAATATACCATTAGAGATGAGCAAACTTTGCCCGAACATATTCGTCAATTTCAAATTCGGCACGAACATTGCAGATTTTGTTCAACATCGGAAATCCGAGCAATTTCCCCAAAAAATCGGTGAATGCAGCTTTGTTCAGGAAGAAGGTTCGAAATTTTAAATGGTCCTAAAACTTTCCCTGTTTCTTTGGGGCCAAAATGCTCACTGGAAGACCCATTGGCAAGGAAAACTACCTAACCTTAGGAGTGTTCCTTCCATTGGGTCTACCGGCTTCTATCAAGCTGTAAATTTTTTTGAGCTTTAGTGAATTTTTTAAGCTTCCTGGAGTTTACAGGTGTTTTGACAGATGTAGCAGCAGGTGCAAAGTCCAGGAACGTTACAATGATCCTTAAGTATCCGTTCAAGACAGCTTCATGCATTTTTTTTAATTTTGCTTTATTATTTATTTTTATTATTATTTATTTTTTTTGTTTTGGAGAGCAAACCTATATTATTGCAGAGGGTTAGCAGCATGCGCGGCCACCTTTTCTACACTTATTTGTTGGCAATTAAGATAAAAATAGAATGTGTCCATTATGTTGCGCTTATGGGGCTCTGCTGTGTTTTTGGTCACCAGCTCAGGTACAGCAGGCAGATATGGGCTGCCACCAACCCCTAGCTGCCTATTTTTACCTGGCAGAGGAGACATTTTTTTTAAATATTTCTTGAAATTATTCTAAAAAAAGGCAAGGTGTATTTTTGGTTGCCAGAAAGGTACAACTAGGAAGCTGGGGGCTGGAATCCTCAGCGTGGAGAAGCCCAAGTGTTTTGCCACCCCCCCTGTTGCAAATTACAGCCTTGCAGCCACCCCAGAAAATGGTGCATTCATAGAAGCACCATTTTCTGGCACTGTACTCTTCCAGTTGACCTGTTGTCAGTGGCAAACTTGGTAATAAAGGAGTTTGTATTGGCAACTGGCACTAAACCCACGGTTTCAAGGTAGCAATAAATGTCAGTTTCTGGTCCTGCCGTGAGAGGATGGCACAGATGATCATGGAAGGTTTATAGGGAAGTAATAAACATGGAAACGAGGATTGTGATTGTATTATTTTTCCAAATAAATGATTTGCCTCTGTGTGGTGTATTATTTACTATTTACTTAAAGGTTTCTAATGGCCGGGGCTAACATTGGCCCGATATTAGGAACCTCGGGTTTAGTGCCACCTGGAAATACATACCTGGCATTAACACCTTTATTTCCCAGTTTGCCACTGGCACCTGGGCAACTGGAAGAGTAGGGTTCAGCTGCAAATAATAGTGCATTTTCAGGGGGGGTGTGGGTTGCAATTTGCAGTGTGGGAGACCCAGAACACTTTGGCTTCCCAATGCTGGAGGACCCAGCCCCCAGCTGCCTAGGTGTACCTGACTGGAAACCAAAAAAATACGGCGAAGCGCACACCCATTTTTTCAATGTATTTACGGTATTTATTTTACTGGCAACCAATCACAGACGCCAAGCAGAGAGGGTTTATTCAATCAAGAGGGGGGAAGCTGTGGTGTTCATAAGCGAGCCCAGAAGCATGGTGACTGCGGCGCTGAAGCTTGGCAAGTAATACTTTAGGAAGTTAATGTCTGTGTGAAAACAGCAGTGCTCCACTGTAAAATGGTTTGAGCTGTGTTTGGCAGCTTTTGGGCCCCTTTGAAATTGCTCTCTATGCTCTTGATTTTGCCTCCCATTGATTTGAATGGGGTTCGAAAGTTTGGAACATATGCTTATTCGACGAACCAAACCAGATCTTCAAAAGGTTTGCTCATCTCTACCCTATAAAAACAATAATATACTGTATGACAAAATGGTGCCATTACAAATACAAGCAGTCAAAAAGCTGTTTTAACTTAACTTAATCGTCGGTGTGGATTTTTTGGAGAGGTACAATTTCTTTCAAATTTGTTAACAAAGTTTTGGAGTATTTTTTTTAAACTCACCTTCTGAAGTTGGAACCCAAAGGATACATTTTGGCTGTACTTCCGAGGAGTGTACGGTTACATTACACATAGCGGTGCTCATTATTTCACACAGAAAAGACCGTAGGTCCTCTTTCTTTTTTTTATCAAGATTTTCCTGAAACAGAAAATGCATTTACTATGTTATCTATAAGCGGTTGTCCAAAACTTCTGATTTTAATGTAGTTTCCAAGGATATGCCATCAATGTAAATTGGTGGGGGTGCGAGAAATGGCACTCTTGACGGCCAGCTGTTCCTGATGCTGTTCCTGAAAGTGCTCAATTAAAGGGAACCTTTCAGGTGGTTTATGCCCCCCCAGCTATCACTGTCTGTACCTGTAGCTTTATAATACTATTCTAATCATCCCTGTCTGAGCTCTTAGTGTAATGTAAAAGGTGAAAAAAAGCATTTATACACTTACATTTCAGTCTACACCTTGGAGGCGGTAGACTGTCTGGCAGGATAATAGTTAACTCACTATTAACTTGCATGGCTAAAGGACCTGTGTGATGTAACGATCATGTGACTACAGTGAGCGGAGCTAAGTGAGCAAACTCATTATGTTATAGGGACTTAGCTCCGCCTATTGTAGTCACATGGTTATGACATCACATCAGGTCTCCCAATATGTTCTAACATAAGGCTGAAATGTTAACTATTAACCTGCCAAACAGTCTCCATCCTCCAAGCTGGAGACTGACTGCCTCATTACATAAGGAAATGTAAGTGTACAAATGCTTTTATTTGACTTTTAACATTACACCAGGAGCTCAGACAGGGATGGTTAGACTGGTATTATAAAGTTGCAGCTACAGACAGTGATAGCTGGGGAGGCATATTCTAGCTGACAGGTTCCCTTTAATGAGCTGCACAACTCCGTCAACTGTATAATGGTCACGGCCTGCACCCACTAAACAGATGACTGAGTTGTGCTGTTGCACAAATGAGCATTTCTGACTCTAAACATACAATGGAAGACGGCCAGGGACCAAGACGCATGGTTGACTAGTTAAAGGCCGGTCCCAGTTCGGCTTTTAAAGTATGTTTATCTCTTAATGCCACAGTGTTTTAGAGTCAAATATACTTGGCTAAGACAGAAAATTAGATTTTGAGCTTCATTGGGGACAAGATGTGACTTGCAATCTTCAAGACTCACAATATAAAATCTAATCTTTGTGCAGATTTTGCATTAAAATCAACAAATAAGGGACATAATTCAATTGCACTAACACATAAATTCTAATAAACAGAGTACCTAATGTAATTCCAAAAATAAAAACTAACCCTTGTCAAAATAAGAAAACCCACTAGCTTTAGGCACATTTTCACAATTACTGTCAGAAATCGAAGTATAGTAAAAAGATGGTAGATGGTTTAGCTATTAAAATGAGCTAGTTGGCCAGCCCATTTCACACACAGCTCCAATGACAAGTTGACACAGGACAGACTGTGCTGTATCAAGATCAATGTGAAATTAGAACTCCTGGGACCAGTACAGATAGCTTAAAGTGTACCTGTCAGCAATTTGTTCACATAACCTGTGGCCAGCACTAGTAAGGCTTTATAAACAGTTTTCTGGAATGCTGCATATAAGTCATCAAGCCGATCTGTACTATGTAAAAAACAGCTTTTATTTATTGCTGGTCTTGGTCTGACGCCTCCTTTCTTCCTAAGAATGCCATCCTCTTTTCTGCTTCATGTGGATGACACATCCAATGTCATACACTTACTGGCCTTTACTGTGCTCCTGCGCAAGCGTACTTCTCTCTGTGATTCTGAGGGCAGATGAAAGTACTGTAGCGCGCAGGTGCAGGTAAAAGTCAAAGAATGCCAGGTATGCGCACTACGTGGGTGTAATTTGCCTATGCATTACAGTACTTTGCTCTGCCCACAGCAGGGCAGAGAGAAGTAAGGCCCCTTTCACATCTAAGGATAGGGTCACACATGCATATTTCACTTGATTTTTTTGAGACCTGCGTTTTGTAAAGACGCATGTAAAAACACACCCATAGGTAAAAATGCATGCCCCAATAGCAAAAACGCACGCCCCAATAGCAAAAATGCATGCCTAAAGTGCCATGCATTTTTGGATGCGTTTTTGTGCTTAAGTGAGGAGCTGCCTTGAAAAACGCATGCAAAAACGCATGGTACCATCTTGTGCCATATAAAAACGCACGCGTTTTCCATATGGCCCCATGTTAAAAAAACGCATGCATTTTTAAAAATGCACCAAAAAACGCAGCTTGCAGTATTTTTTGGTGCGGATTCAAAAACGTATGGAAAAATGCAGGGTGTCAAAAACACCTTAAAAAAACGCATGCAGAAATGTAAAAAAGCATGCAGAAACGCATGCTTATTTTTAAGGCACCAAAAAATGCATGCCAGGTGTGACCCTAGCCTAATGCAGGGCTGCGTTTTGCTTCATTTGCATTTCTATGCGTTTTTACCGCTAAAAACGCATCAAAACGCATCAGTTTTTGTCCCCATTGATTTTAATGGAAACGCATGCAAAAACGCATGTGCGTTTGCAAAAATGCAAAACGCATGCATTTTTGCAAACGCAGCCCAAAACATTGCCAACAATGTTTTGGGCTGCGTTTGCAAAAACGCATGCATTTTGCGTTTTTGCAAACGCACATGCGTTTTTACATGCGTTTTTGCATGCGTTTCCATTAAAATCAATGGGGACAAAAACGCATCCGTTTTAAAGCGTTAAAAATGCATGGAAACGCAAATGAAGCAAAACGCAGTAAAGCATTAGATGTAAAAGGGGCCTTAGTGTGCACAGAAACGCAATGGAGGAGAATGTGTATGGGTGGCGTGAATAGCATCACCCACTAGAATCAAGAAAATGGAT
Source organism: Allobates femoralis (assembly GCA_033576535.1). Lineage (NCBI taxonomy): Eukaryota > Metazoa > Chordata > Amphibia > Anura > Aromobatidae > Allobates > Allobates femoralis. The sequence goes on from JARQOC010002293.1 coordinate 10,705, forward strand.
AGCATTCACGGGAAGAAAGGAGACCAAGACCAGCGAAGCCCCTTGGATCCACCCCGAGGTGACTATAACAAATGCTGTTTTTTATGTTATACATATCGGCCTGGGGACTTATATACAGCTTATATGAAAAAAACAAATTTTCAATTTCCCCCTCCTTTTCCAAGAGCCATCATTTTTGTAATATTGCAGCAATATAGCCATATGAGGGCTTGTTTTTTGTGGGACAAGTTCTAGTTTTGAATTACACCATATATTCTACTACATAGTATACTGGAAAACAAGAAAAAAAATCCTAGCGCATTGAAATTGAAAAATAGTGAAATTCCACAATCATTTTTTTTTATATACCATGATCACTATATGCTTAAATTGACCTGACATTATGATTCTCCAGCTCAGTATGAGTATGCAGATACCAAACATGTATATTTTTTTTATCTCAGTAGTGGAAAAAAATTCGACAATTTGTAAAAAGAAAACTACATTTTGTTTTTGTTGCCATTTTTTGATAGTCGTAACATTTTCATTTTTCTGGATCCTGGGCTGAGTAAGGCTGGCTTCACACTGCGGCGGCGTCCGGTCCGGGGCTGTCAGGATTGATAGCCTGGACCGGAGTTTTGCTCCATAGGAGACTATCGGGCTGCACGGAGCTGGATCGCGCTGGGTGGCAATTATCTGCCATCCGGCTGCTAGCTCGCCGGATGAATCCTGCAGAAGTGGGGATTTGTCTGCCGACTCCAAAAACGTTGCATGCACCGTTTTTGGAGTCGGCAGACAAATCCCCACTTCTGCAGGATCCATCCGGCGAGCTAGCAGCCGGATGGCAGATAATTGCCACCCGGCGCGATCCAGCTCCGTGCAGCCCGATAGTCTCCTATGGAGCAAAACTCCGGTCCAGGCTGTCAATCCTGACAGCCCCGGACCGGACGCCGCCGCAGTGTGAAGGCAGCCTAAGGGCTTATTTTTTGCATAATGAGCTGATGTTTTTAATGATACCATTTTGGGGTAGATGATGGCTTGATTGCCTCTTTCTGCATTTAATTGCGGTCTTATGGTATCCAAAAAAGCGTCATTCTGGCGTTTTGATTTTTTTCTTATTACCCCGTTACCCACTCAGATTAATTTGTCCTATATATTGAAAAAAGATCAGACTTTTAAGAATGCATCGATACCAAATATGTGTATTATGTTTAAATTGTTTTCTTTTTAATGTGCCAAAAGGTGGGGTGATTTGAATTTATGTTTTTATATTTTTTCCTCTTTTTAAAAACTTTTTTCAATTCTCATTGTATTTAATAGTTTCCTTAAGGGACTTGAAGCTGTGATTGTCTGATCACCTGTGCTATACATAGCATGTAAAATAGCACTGATATGTATAGCAGTAATCACAATCTCCTATGAACGCTGGCCGCCGGCCAGCATTTACAGGAGATTCATGATGACAAGCATAGGGACTTCATCAGACCCCAGCTGTCATGACAACACATTGGAGTGCCACTATCATGTCTTGGGTATGTTGATAAGCACGTGGAATGAAGCACCTCACTTTGAAATGCTGCTGTCAGTGAGACATAGTGACATTTAACAGGTTAACAGCCATGGACAGATTTCCTCTCCACCCGGCTATGTGGAAGAGGTGGGAATATGTGGAGATGTAGGCTGTGAAGTGGGTGTGGCTATGTGAAGTGTGTGTGGCGCCCCTGCGGGTATTAGCCACAGTATAAGATCATAATAGTTGCACTCACTTAGAAAGCCATGCCACTGCACTACCACCTTTGGCCAGTAGGGGGAGCTCCAGAGACACCAGAGACTTCCCTAGAGATAAAACACTGGTTTGAGGTAAATTTTCAGACAGTTGGAGCCACGAGCTCAGAGTGACAGGAGCTGCATTGAGTTCCTGAGGACTGGCTGACAATTTCCAGGGCCAAGCCATCGGTCTGAGGAGGAGAAAACTGATAAGAGAAACACTTTCAGAATCGGGTAGCATCATTATCTACCCTAGATAAAAAGCGCAGATACGGATACCGGATCCGTGGCTGCATTAGTTATATACAATACAGCAACTGGAAAAACGTGAGGTAACAACAAGCTTCACAGGGCCAGACACAGCAACATACTAAGAGTTCAGCAGTACTCCCGGAGGGGGTAAGCAGAGAGAGACAAAGGACTCAAGTTGCCTGTTGAGTGGGACCCAGAGAGGACAGATTTGGGCCGGCAGCGAGTTCACACACGGCAGCAGGGCCACATAGACAGCGCAAGCAGGAGGTAAAGGACCCGGTGGGGCCTGAGCAACTGAACCCCTATTGCAGACTCCGGATACGGGACTTGTTGTATTATAGTTTGGTTGAAAGTAAACCAGTTAAACCTCATCTGTGCCTCAGCCTCTGATTTAACAGCTACCATCTATCCAGGATTGGGACCATCACCGCTGAGAGAATTTGCTGTGAATCAAGTAAGTGTCTGTGCCCTTAACATCTCCTCACCATACTTCCATCTTCATCCATCATTAACTTTAACATCACCTGTCCAGGGGACCCTACAGCCCTACCCGGAAAAGGGCTATACCATCTCAGCTGCCTCTCACCATCATCCCCTGGCCAGTACAAGGCAGCGGTGGCCATATATAGCCACATTATTCTGGGTGGCGTCACGACAATAACATCTACAAACTTTATAAACTATATAAACTTCTAAATCCCCTGTAAATACCCCCTTTTAGGAGTGTGCCAGCCTGGGGCCACGGCCTGGGTCCAGCCACCAGTGACTTCCCCAAGGAAAGGGATCCTGCGCCGGGTATCCCGGTCCCCTAAGCTGGGCGGCACATCTCTCTTTGGCGTCACGAACAGGATTCACCATGCCTGGTTAAATCGGGTACTGTGTGCCGTGATTAATGCCGAAAATTGTGAGAAAATCCGAGAAAAATTTACTTTTTTATCAAAAAGTGATTTTCCCATTGGAAACCATTGAAATAGACTTTTCCCCATTGACTAACATTGAAACAAAATGGCCGCCAGCCTCTGAGGTAAAATTGCATCATCACTAATTACCTCATAACTGCCACAGCACGAGACTGCTATTTGAACTGTGTCATAGCCCTGAGCTCTGATCTGACTGAAAAATTTCAGATTCCGCCATTACTGAGCTCACGGCGAGCAGAAGCAGCAGGGGGCGTGTCTTTGTGGGCGGCACCAAGCTGAGAGCTCTGACGTCGGCAAAAGGGGAAAACCAATCCTGCTGCACAGCGGAACGATTATACGCCATCCCGACGGAAGCAGGGGACCGGAAGGGTCCGGATTAACTAAGGGGGCGCAACATGTCGCAGCACGGAGACGCCGAAACACCCGGCGACACATATGCAGCTGAATCACAGAACAGAGCGCTCGGCAGCACAGCGGCGCAAGGTGCAGCGCCTATTATGCCGATGTTGATGCCATATACCCCAGGTGCTCCATGGCTTCCAGTGTATGAAGGTAAGCCTAATACTTTTGATGATTTTAAAGAAAAACTGCTGGCCTATTTAAACATGTTTCCAATGGCAGAAGCTCAGCGTGTCGGTTTGCTGATGGCACAGTTAAGTGGTAATGCCAAGCGAGAAGTCACAGCATGGTCCGCTGATCTAAAAGACACTGCTGAGCATATTCTAGCTGGATTAAAGGCAGTATTTGAAACTACTGCTGGTAGCAAAGCAAAGACCAAATTCTTCAATTGCAAACAAAAGGCCAATGAGAGTGTGAGAGACTTTGCCCTGAATTTACAAGAGGCCCTTAAAGCGCTTACACTGGCTGAACCAATGTTTAACACTGGCGCTGATAAATTGTTAAAAGATCAATTCATTGAGGGACTATTAACCCCTTCTCATCGAGGGCATGCGAGTATGCTGACTTTCAAGGACCCTGAAGTGACATTTGCCCAGTTAAAGGAGAGCGCTATTCGTCTCCAGCAGGCAGAGGCACTTTGGGATCAGGATCCTGAGCAATCCATTACAGAAACCCCTCAACAACAGAGAGTGCTAGTGACATCAGTTAAGCCCCTGGAGGCCAGTGCTAATCATGCTTTCCAGCAAAAGCTTGACTCTCTAACAGACATTGTCACCTCAATGGCTAAAACCATGCAGGAAATGAGAGAATCACAGACTACACCCAAGATGGAGTTGGCGAACCGCAGAGAGGATATTTCCTGGATGAGACCCCAGAGATACCCAGCGTGGAGAGGACGACCCAACGACCGTTACCAGCCGGATGGACAGCCTATTTGCCGCCGTTGCCGGAAGCCAGGCCACATCGCCCGCAATTGTGATTTAAACAAGGATCCCCTGGGAATGCGGGCCGCTTCGCAGGAGTGAACTTTCAAGGCCCAACATCCTGGCACGATAAGTACGTCGGAGGACGTCCCATTATTCCCATCGTGCTGGACGGTATTCCCATCAATGCCTTGTTGGACACTGGTTCCCAGATTTCATCTATACCACATATCCTTTATAAGAGGTACTGGGCAGATTCAGACATTGATAAAAGACCATCTAATGTTGAGCTAAGTATATATGCTAGTAATGGAAAATTGGTACCACAAGTAGGATTTAGAGAGATGACCATTAAGATTGGTAGAGCAGAATTAAAAAATCAGGGTATCATAATTGTTGATGTTAACCGACGGGAACCTTCTGTATTGATAGGTATGAATGTTTTAGAAAATTGTTTTTCCAAGGTTATTACTATTTTACAGCAATTTGCGGAAACTGCCCAATCCTGCCAGCAGAGAATTCTCTGGAGAGAGATAAAAGCATTGGTGCTGAAGCAACAAGTAGAGGTTGCAGGTGGAGAAATCGGCAGTGTGAGGGTAAGTGACCCAACTCCTATAGTGATACCTCCAAAAACTGAAATGCTGGTATGGTGTAGAGCAGCCATTGGTATTAAAGGACGAGATTACCAAGCCTTGGTAGAGCCTGTGTACACTGATAGTAGACCCACGATATTAACGGCTAGAGGAATAGTCGAGGTACACAGGGGAAGAGTGCCCATACGTCTTTTGAATTGTGGAGAGGAAGAGGTCACTTTACCAAGGTACGCTACAATGGCCAAGCTATACACTGTTGACAACAATGCCATCATAGCCATTGGGCCCTTGAATCCGTCATGTCAGGCGGACGACAATGGTTCAAGTGGAGAATTAGAAGATTGGTGTCAGCAGCTGCATATAGGTACAGATTCAACACCTACCCACCAAAAACAAGGGGTGTACCGACTAGTAGAAGAATATGAACGGGTCTTCAGTAAACACCCATTAGACTTCGGACAGATTAAAGGGTAGAACATACAATTCCTACCGGTAACCACCCACCAATAAAAGAGAGATATAGACCCATACCGCCCGCTCATTATCAATGTGCTAAAGACATGCTGAGGGAGATGAAACAGGCCGGGGTAATAAGAGACAGTTGTAGCCCCTGGGCAGCCCCTCTGGTAATAGTTAAAAAGAAAGACGGAACCATGAGAATGTGCGTAGACTACCGGCAGATTAATCACATTACCCATAAAGACGCCTACCCCTTACCTAGAATTGAAGAGTCATTAGCTGCTTTAAGATCTGCTAATTATTTTTCCACCTTAGACTTAACAAGTGGGTATTGGCAAGTCCCTGTGGCTGAGGAAGATAAAGAGAAGACAGCATTTACCACACCAATGGGTCTCTGTGAATTTAATTGTATGCCGTTCGGACTCTGCAACGCACCCGGTACCTTTCAGCGATTGATGGAATGCTGTCTCGGACACAAGAACTTTGAAGCCGTCCTTCTGTACCTAGATGATGTAATAGTCTACTCAAAGACTTACGAACAACATCTACAAGACCTGGCAGAAGTGTTCGAGGCCTTATCCCGGTATGGTATGAAGATCAAGCCATCAAAATGTCACCTTCTAAAGCCAAAGGTACAATACCTGGGACACGTTGTAAGTTCAGAAGGAGTAGCACCGGATCCCGAGAAAGTAACCGTAATAAGGGATTGGCCAAGACCTACTAGCGTGAAACAGGTGAGGCAATTCCTGGGACTGGTGGGCTACTATCGTAGATTCATCCAAGGGTTCACCAAGCTAGCAGCACCTCTACAAGACATCCTGGTAGGGCAGTCGAAGAAGCCTTCAAACCGCAATCCTCCTTTCCAGTGGAGTGATGAGAGGGAAGATTCCTTTGAAAAGTTGAAGAAGGCATTGACCGGAGAAGAAGTTCTGGCATACCCCGATTACTATCAACCTTTCATCCTTTACACAGATGCCAGTAATGTGGGACTGGGAGCAGTACTATCTCAGAAGCAAGGAGGCAAGGAGAAAGTCATCGCCTTTGCAAGTAGAAAGCTCCGGCCTACTGAAAGAAATCCTGAAAATTACAGCTCCTTCAAGTTAGAACTACTGGCAGTAGTCTGGGCTGTGACTGAGCGTTTCAAACACTACTTGGCAGCTGCAGAATTCACCGTCTATACTGATAACAACCCATTGACCCACCTGGATACAGCCAAGCTAGGTGCGCTGGAACAGCGATGGATAGCCCGGCTGTCTAATTACAACTTCGTGATCAAGTATAGAGCAGGCCGAAAGAATGGAAATGCAGACGCCTTATCCCGGATGCCGCACTTGAGAGACGTGGAAGAAGAACCGGTAGAACTTGAAGAAATTGAACTACCCGCCTTCCATCGTCCCAAGGTAGGACAGTATCAATCCAGTGCCTACCAGAAACATCAACAGGTGAATCTCAACCCATTAGCACACCACAGATGGGCTGACACTCAAGACAGCAATCCAGCTGTGAAGTTGGTGAAAGAACTGCTGACTGAGCAAAGTGCGTATCCCAATGAAAATGCACCGAAAGAGACACATCAACTCTGGAAAGAGAGAGGCAAAATGTTCCTGTACCAAGGAAAGCTGTGCAGAAGATATACCAATCCAAAGACGCATGAGCTAGTATGGCAGATCATTGTGCCTAAACAAGATGTAAAAATGGTCCTAGAAGCTTATCACAATGGTGCTGGTCACTTCGGGTGGAAAAAGCTAGAAGTACTTTTAAGAGAAAGATTCTACTGGGTTGGAATGAGAAGATCAATTGAAGAATGGTGCAGAAACTGTGGTCCGTGCAACCTCAGAAGAAAAGATCTAAAAAACCAAAGAGCACCACTCCAGCCTATAGTTACCAAGCAACCACTTGAGCTCGTAGCAATAGATCACGTGAAATTGACACCAAGCCGGTCCGGCTATGTCTATGCTTTAACCATAGTGGACCATTACTCACGTTTCTTGGTAGTAGTGCCCGTGAAAGATCTCACTGCAAAAACAGCAGCTAAGGCGTTCCAGACATACTTTTGCAGACCCCATGGATATCCGGAACAAATACTCGCAGACCAAGGCACAGCATTTGAATCAGAGATCTTCAGAGAATTTTGCAATATGTATGGCTGCAAGAAGATCCGTACAACAGCCTATCATCCGCAAACAAATGGCTTATGCGAAAAAATGAACCATATTGTAATCGATCTCTTAAAGACTTTACCAGAGACAGAGAGAAACCTATGGCCAGAGAAATTGCCTGACTTGGTAGACCTCTATAACAATGTCCCGGTAAGCTCCACAAACTGTACCCCAGCTTACCTTATGCGTGCAAGACCTGGCAAGCTACCAATAGATCTAGAAATGGGTATTGTAAAACCTGACGCAGAAGTGCAGGATTCCAACTGGGACTCCCTACGCCAACAACAATATCGCCAAGTGCAAGAATGCGTAGAAAGGAATCTCCAGAAAACTAGAGAAAGACAAGAGCAATACTTCAACCAGAATGCTCTAGCAACCCCATTAAAACCTGGTGATCAAGTGCTCAAGAGAAACCGTCGCACTAATAAACTGGACAATCAGTGGGAATCTGTCCCATATACAGTTTTACCAATGAGAGTGAACAATCCTAAAATGTGTCTTATAAGCAAAGATGGTGGATTAACATCAGTACTAATGTCAAGAGACAATCTAAAACTATGTCCAGAGACATTGAAAGAAAAAGAAGTCATTCAACCTGAACCAGAAGTTATTCAACCAGTACCGGTTCAACCTGTTAACGAAAAAGAAGAAGATGGAGTATATCATACCTATCTAGGAGACTTTCCTAAAACCTGGCCAACCTACAATGGTGCAGTAGTAGTTCCCATGATGGCCTTCTATCAAACACCAGAGCCTGTAATACCAGAAGCCCCAAGACCAATAGAATTAGAAGCAGACCCTGTACCACAAGACGTTCCAAGACAGGAAGAACAAATTCCTAGTAATAATAGTCCTGGACACGGTGGAATTGCCAATCCCACAAATGTGGAATTATCCCTAGCAGAACCAGAAGTACTTACTAGGTATACGTCCACTCACACCATCACATTGAGTACACCCAGTACACAAGCGTTACGCAGATCACAGCGTAGTACTCAGGGTCAATTACCAGCAAGATATGCAGACTACCAAATGTAAATAGATTTCATGTGCATTGTCTATATGTTAAAGTTATGTAATTGAATAGAATCCTAAAAGGTATGATGTAAAGTGGCAGTCACGAAGAGTTAAAACTTGGCCTTATATGCGGTGACCCGAGGGCCTTGAGGCCTACTGCACTTACAACCAGAAATATCTGAAAGGAACTTGTCTAGTTGTTAATTAGTAGTTATTAGATGTAACGTTAAAAAAAAAAAAAAAAAGCCCAGTACCTACAGAGACTATTCTGTATGAACTACTTGCATATTCTTGAACTCTTTTCTTCATTTATCAGCCCGGAGGCGGTAAATTAAAGCTCCGGAAAGACTGCTTTTTGAACATTCTTAAGTTTATTCATAAACTTTGTTGGAAAAATGGACGCTAAGTGCAGTGCCTTTCCTAACAAATAAATAGCCCTCAAGGACAGAGCTGTATTAATGGACGCTATTTGAAGTGACTTTTTACAAGACTCTATTTTTTAAACTTTAGTGGTTTTTGTAACTTTTTATTTATTTTTAAGACTCTGTAGATATTATCTGTTATATCTTATGTTTGTTGTCCCACAGTCCCGGAGTACTGTTCTTAACTAAGGGGGAATGTGGCGCCCCTGCGGGTATTAGCCACAGTATAAGATCATAATAGTTGCACTCACTTAGAAAGCCATGCCACTGCACTACCACCTTTGGCCAGTAGGGGGAGCTCCAGAGACACCAGAGACTTCCCTAGAGATAAAACACTGGTTTGAGGTAAATTTTCAGACAGTTGGAGCCACGAGCTCAGAGTGACAGGAGCTGCATTGAGTTCCTGAGGACTGGCTGACAATTTCCAGGGCCAAGCCATCGGTCTGAGGAGGAGAAAACTGATAAGAGAAACACTTTCAGAATCGGGTAGCATCATTATCTACCCTAGATAAAAAGCGCAGATACGGATACCGGATCCGTGGCTGCATTAGTTATATACAATACAGCAACTGGAAAAACGTGAGGTAACAACAAGCTTCACAGGGCCAGACACAGCAACATACTAAGAGTTCAGCAGTACTCCCGGAGGGGGTAAGCAGAGAGAGACAAAGGACTCAAGTTGCCTGTTGAGTGGGACCCAGAGAGGACAGATTTGGGCCGGCAGCGAGTTCACACACGGCAGCAGGGCCACATAGACAGCGCAAGCAGGAGGTAAAGGACCCGGTGGGGCCTGAGCAACTGAACCCCTATTGCAGACTCCGGATACGGGACTTGTTGTATTATAGTTTGGTTGAAAGTAAACCAGTTAAACCTCATCTGTGCCTCAGCCTCTGATTTAACAGCTACCATCTATCCAGGATTGGGACCATCACCGCTGAGAGAATTTGCTGTGAATCAAGTAAGTGTCTGTGCCCTTAACATCTCCTCACCATACTTCCATCTTCATCCATCATTAACTTTAACATCACCTGTCCAGGGGACCCTACAGCCCTACCCGGAAAAGGGCTATACCATCTCAGCTGCCTCTCACCATCATCCCCTGGCCAGTACAAGGCAGCGGTGGCCATATATAGCCACATTATTCTGGGTGGCGTCACGACAATAACATCTACAAACTTTATAAACTATATAAACTTCTAAATCCCCTGTAAATACCCCTTTTAGGAGTGTGCCAGCCTGGGGCCACGGCCTGGGTCCAGCCACCAGTGACTTCCCCAAGGAAAGGGATCCTGCGCCGGGTATCCCGGTCCCCTAAGCTGGGCGGCACATGTGCATGACTATTTCATGGCTGTGTGGAGTGGGTGTGGCTATGTGGAGTGGGTGGGGCTAATGTCACATACATACACACAGCTTTATATAGATTCTTCAGACAGGTAGTGATAAATCTGCCACCAAACCTAGCAGCTCTCTAGCACCCCCCTTGTACTCAGAACAGTCAGAGAACTGACTGAGGATAAGGGAGGGACCATAACTGCACAATATGTGCTGGTTTATTAAGGTGCCTTCAGTGAGAGTGGTATATGTCTTCCAGTCCCAGGCCAGAGTACATATAATAACCCCCACCTCGTCACTCATACAAGCCCTAAATAATGCAAGCACGAATTGCTGCCACCAGTTCCTCGTTCAGAAACAAGTCCGGTCTGTCTACAGGGTTATGTCAGGGTCATAAACCAATCCAGGTAGCGTATAATATTATACGAGCACACAGACGTGGGAATTTTGCGATCGAGATAAAACAGCAACCTGACATTAAATTATATATTTATTCACTACATGGGCACACTAGATAATATATACAGATGAGCTATACAGACATTACAGTCAGATTACAAATAAAAGATAAATGGAATACACACAGATATACAGACAAATGTAACCGGTTACTAATTCCTTAATGCTTGTGACCACATGGGGGCAGTGTAGAACCACAGTTCCTGCTTGATGTAATTCCCCAACATGTGACGAGACGAACCCCCCTTGAAGAAGGACAGAGAGGGAGGGGTTGGCCAAAGTGGGTGGACTGGGATTCTCCTCCCTTTTATCTTTGAACTAACATATTATGAAAACCTATAAATGGCCATAGCTTCCCCTTGGAGGGTCCAAGAGCAGCTGTTCTCGTCTCATTGGATTCTCCTTTATGCTTTAAGACCAGACATGGCTTCTATAGCTGAATGCTAGTCGCTGTTTGCATATCACCTCAATGCACGGTGCTAGAGTAAAGTGAGGGACATGAATGCATGCAGCTGGCTGTCACAATTTCAGTGGTAGGTGACCAGCACCTATGCTAAATTCATAATTTGGAATAATGATTCCAGAGTCATTAAGTCTGAATCTGCTGACAGGATTCCAGTAGAGTCTTCAACAAGTTTCCCGCCACCATTTCCCCTGGTTAGTGAGCTGAGACAATGGCCTTTCTATCTTCTATGGCCATTCACAGCAGGGCTTTCTTGACCCCTTCTGTCATGATACCATTTGGCTAGGAAGGGGATATTATTGTTCACAAAGTTACCGTAATTAACAGACCCAAGAGATGAATTGGCTCTCAGGAAAAAGTAGGGGGCCTTTTTTCAAGAGGGGATGAACGTGACAACATGATCAAAAAATTACAGTTATAGGAAAATCGGGATTTTGGCTTGACTGATATGCCAGAATATATCCCTTATCCCTCACACAGGCAGAGGTATTTTTTGGTATGGGGAAAAAAAACAATAGATATGACTACCAACAATGAGATCTCTAATATGAGAACCTTGTCATCAAACCTACATTTTCAAAATTTGAGAGAGGTTAAGGATGTAGTTCACTACTTTTATATTGATTGCCTTGTCCACCAATATCAGATTGGAGGGGGATGTGACACACTGCCCCCTCCCCCTCAAATCAGCTGTTCGAGGTGCCAGCGGCTGGGCAACATGTGGTCAATTACACACAGAACAACACAACTCCACCAACTGTACAGTAGCCTCAGTGGGTTACTAAAGACCCATTTGTTTGCATCCAAATAGGGGCAGATGTGTAATACTGGGCTGCAGCCACTATACAGTTGACGAAGTTGTACTTTCTGTTCTGCAACTGATATAATCCAAACACAGACTACATCAGTAACAACTAATCTGTAGTGCTGCCAAGTTTTACAACCAGAACAATGTGACATTGATAGGTCATCAATATAGAATATTAACAAATAGTATTTTTCTTTAACATCTGTACTGACTTGGCTAATTTCCTGCCTTTTTTACCCGATATAAAGTTATTATCTTATTTTTGTAAAATGTTTTACACATTTGTTTAAGATTAGGTTAACTCTCTTTTTGTTTTTAAACTCATTATATAAAACAGACATTAGTATGGATCACTGCACAATACTACTCAGAAACAAGAATGTCATCATGTTTTTAACAAGGGTCTCGGCTTTCTTCCATGTCCTTGTGTCATTTCTAGAACAATTATAGGAAGGAGGCAAAAATGTGCCGCAAGGGAATATTTACTTGTGAAACTTTACAAAAACTAATGGCAAAGTAACTTGTGTCTACAATATGTCTGGCAGGAAAATGTTTGAAGGATGTTTATTTTTCAGTCACTTATAGCTTGATGTGAACCTAAGAGAAGAAAACTATATCAAGGCCTTTATAGTACATTAAACTGTGAAATCTATTTGTCAGTTAATGTTCTAAGCTTAAAGGGAATCTGTCAGGTCAAAAATCCATATGTAACTGCTGTCATTTTCTAATTCTTTTCTCTAAGCTCTCTATTCATGTATTTCTAATAATTATATTTCCTTCCTATCCTAAACTTCAAAATAAAATATTAATTCCATCTGTCAATCACAGTGGGTTCTCTGCTGCCCACCCCAATGAACGAATATTCATGCATCACTGCACTGTCCTGCCCTCCTGTGTTCTGTACCTTCATTGTCTGTATCTGAGGCATGTGTGTAGTGTGTGAACTCTGAGATATTTCTATGTGATTATAAGAACATTTGATCATTTGCTCAGCAAATACATACAGTTGTGGCCAAAAGTATTTACACCCCTGAAATTCTGTCAGATAATACTCATTTTCCTCCTGAAAATGATTGCAATCACAAATTCTGTGGTATTATTTTCTTCATTTAATTTGTCTTCAATGAAAAAACACAAAAAGAATTGTCCTAAAGCCAAATTGGATATAATTCCACACCAAACATAAAAAAGGGGGTGGACAAAAGTATTGGCACTGTTAGAAAAATCGTGTGATGCTTCTCTAATTTGTGTAATTAACAGCACCTGTAACTTACCTGTGGCACCTAACAGGTGTTGGCAATAACTAAATGACATATGCAGCCAGTTGACATGGATTAAAGTTGACTCAACCTCTGTCCTGTGTCCTTGTGTGTACCACATTGAGCATGGAGAAAAGAAAGAAGACCAAAGAACTGTCTGAGGACTTGAGAAACCAAATTGTGAGGAAGCATGAGCAATCTCAAGGCTACAAGTCCATCTCCAAAGACCTGAATGTTCCTGTGTCTACCGTGCGCAGTGTCATCAAGAAGTTTAAAGCCCATGACACTGTGGCTAACCTCCCTAGATGTGGACGGAAAAGAAAAATTGACGAGAGATTTCAATGCAAGATTGTGCAGATGGTAGATAAAGAACCTCGACTAACATCCAAACAAGTTCAAACTGCCCTGCAGTCCGAGGGTATAAGGCTGGCTTCACATTTGCGTATGTGAGCGCAGCTTATGCTGCGTTCCCATACGCAGTCAAACGCATGCGCACTGCGTTCCTATGTTTAACATAGGAACGCATAGTGCTTGCGTTTGCTGCGTTCGGGTGCGGATGCGGACGATATCTGCTCCTTCCGGTGTTTAGCATCCGCACCCGGGACGCAGCCAGTTGCATTTTTTTGTGCGCTCAGGGAGCTTGGAAAATCAGCAAGCGTCCCCAAGCGCACAAAACCTGCATTGTCTTCAATGGGTCCGCAGTGTTCAGCGCTTGACAGCGCAGGAGAACGCTGCGGACCCATTGAAAAATCTCCCGGTGGCCGCCGGTGATGTCACAGGAGCTCACCGACGGCCACCGGGAGATCAGCTGAGCCACTGCTGTCCTCTTCCTCCCCGCCGCTGGTAATCTGCTAGCGATGTCAGCGGGGAGAACAGCTGATCTGACAGCTGTTTGAATCTTCCCGCGCCGACATCTCCTCTCGGTGTCGGCGCGGGAAGATTCAAACAGCTATCAGATCAGCTGTTCTCCCCTCCGACATTTCCCGGAGCTTACCGGCGGCCGGGAGGCGGAGATCTCCGGCGCTGATCTCCGCCCCCGGACACCGCTGATTGGCTGCTGGGCTCCACAGTGATGTGTCCGCAGGCGGACAATCTCCGCTGCGGACACATCTTTCGGCCCTGCTTTGCACTGCGTTTGTGTCTGCATGCCATCAGCATGCAGACACAAACGCAAATGTGAAGCCAGCCTAACAGTGTCAACCCGTACTATCCGTCGGCGTCTGAATGAAAAGGGACTGTATGGTAGGATACCCAGGAAGACCCCACTTCTTACCCCAAGACATAAAAAAGCCAGGCTGGAGGCTGCTGTATACTACCACTGGGGAGGCCTTAATACCACTGGCAGGGGCTGTATACCACACTGCTGGGGGCTGTATACCTGTGCTGGGGTCCACCGTCGGTTTATACACGAGTCAATAGGTTTACCCAGGTTTTGGGGGCAAAAGTAGGGGGTCGGCTTATACACGGGTCGGCTTATACACGAGTATATACAGTATATTAATACACAATGAAATCAAAAAGGGGCTGGCACACATGTCACACAGTTGAGGATTCTTCCTCCCCTGTGTGACATCACTTCTCCCCTGCGCTTTAGGGGAGAAGTGAGCCCGTAAAAAATGCGGTGTGTGAATGCACCGTGTTTTTTACGGGGTTTTATTTTGCACTTTTTTGCGCGGGTGCAATGAGAAAAGTGCCCGCGCAAAAAAGCGCAAAAAAAACGCTATGTGTGAACGTAGCCTTAAAGGCGCAAGCTGGAGGTTTTATAATGGCCCTCACAGTCCCCTGATCTGAACATCATTGAAAATCTGTGGCTATTGCCTAAAATACAAATGGAAATGTGTCATCTTTAACTTTTACTAAAATAGTAGGGTGCCCGAACTTTTGCATGAAACTGTAAAAACACTCAGTTGCACTTAGCAAAAGTTAACTCATTATGTGTGTAACATTGGTTGCCAGTATCTATGGAATGGAGCTGCAAAAGTAATAATAAAAAAACACATTTTATTCCGCTCTGCAGCAACTATTACATCATGGGTCTGGTTAAGAATGCAAAATACCTCTTTATTTTAAGCATTTTTCTGCTTTTTTCATTCCAAAATATGTTTATTAGTATATTTCCACATACAAAATAACGAAACCTTGGTTACTGAATGAATCTGTTAAACAATTCAAGAAAAGCCCTCCCTTTCCCCTTCCCCTCCCCCCGCATGTTATGATTTTATGATACAAAATACAACAATCCTTAGTATTGTTCACAGATCTCTATCAGGTGCCATTACCCTACATATCATTTTGGCTGAATCCTGTACCAGGTGACTTTTTTTCCATGCACCCTGTTTAAGCATCATCCCCATAACAGTGATAACATTAGTGGTGTAGGGTTATAGCTGAAATTTACCCAATGTCCCCTGAAGATTTTCCATGTGATACCAGCTAGAGTCACGGAAAGGACATGCAACTGCTTTAATGTCCTCGTCTGGCAGTTGCGTAATTATATCTTTTCTCCATTTCAGGAAAAACGTAGCAGTTTCTTTATCCTTGTCTCTCTCTGCCTCCATTCTTTCCAAGACATAGTCCTCTTTACCTCATTTATCACTTCCTGTGGCCGTGGGGTTGATATCTTCAACCAGTATCTCAATATTAACATTTTCATAACTATTGCCAATATATGGAATATATGAGAATCCCCCTTCCCCAGTTGTACTCATCTCATATCGTGAAATATCCATATTGCAGGATCCAAAGGTATGTCCTTTTCTACAATTGCAGTCACAATCTAACTTTCCACCATAACCGTCTGATATCTATACAGTCCCATAACCCGTGCAGCAGATCCGTATTTATAGTCATGCATTTTGGGAAGTGATGTATTCTGTCTGGTCTGTTGTCATGTGGTGGGAGGTTGAAACCCATGATAGCCC
The DNA here is from genome assembly GCA_033576535.1 of Allobates femoralis. Classification (NCBI taxonomy): domain Eukaryota; kingdom Metazoa; phylum Chordata; class Amphibia; order Anura; family Aromobatidae; genus Allobates; species Allobates femoralis. The sequence goes on from JARQOC010002293.1 coordinate 26,837, forward strand.
TGTGGATTATCCTAAAATAAGAATCTCTCCATCTCTCATTCACTATATTTTCACGGACTGTTTTCCATTCTGACCTAATTTTGTCTTCTATCTCTGGGTCATGTACTTGACTTTCCCATCCCCCAAACTGTTTGAGCGTTTCCGCCGGGAGCAGATGTTCCCTCAAAACATTATAAATGGATGAGATGTTAACTGCGGACATGTCTATTGTCAGTAAGGTATCCCACTCATTCGATACTGTCACGCTTCCGGGGGAAGGCGCCCTAGAGTAGACCCACTGGGCTGTGGTACTGAACTCCCCTGGGTGAGCTGTTCCTAGTTTACCCAACCCCTATACAGGGATTGTCAGGGGCAAGCCCAGGGGGTCTAAATGCCACAGCTGCTAGTACCGGGGGGGCGGCTCGTAAGGTT
>JARQOC010002294.1:0-27238 GCA_033576535.1 Allobates femoralis
GGAGCCGCGGCTGCTGAGCGGGGGTGACAGAGGCAGGTTCCGGAGGGTGAGGGGCACAGGTGCTGGACCGAAGCTGCGGGGGATGGGCAGCGGCAGCGAGTGGTGGGCTCTGCCATGTTTTTTGTCGCTGGCTGCATTCACTAAATGTGCAGCCAGTCGGTAGAGACTTAAAAAAAATGGCCGCGGCCATAATGGAGACCCTGCCCAGTTCCACCTCCTATGCCTTCCGAAATCCCGAATTCTCAGTAACTGCAGACCTAGACAGAATCCCATAAATAACCGAGATTCCTCTCAGGGGTGCTTCATCGGCCACAAAGACCTCTACCATCGTGGAAAGTGATAATGTTGGGGTTTTCTGTATCGCAAGAGATCCTATAAAGGACCTCAGCTGTAAATACTCCCACCATTTAAGTTTGACATGTGGAGCAGCTGCCTGAAGTGTCCCAATTGGAGGAAGTTCACCTCCATGTAGGATATGTCTAATTCTAGTGTCGTCTGCATCATTCCATCCCATAAGAGTCCGACTGGACATTCCAGGAGGAAAGGCCGGGTTGTGAAAAATCGGGGTCAGAGGACTGTCGTACTGTGCCTCCATCGACTCTCTCCTGACTACATGCCATGCCCTGAGCGTTTCAGCCGTAAGGCTAGATAGAGAACCCAAGGAGGCCAAGGCTCCCCTGGAAAACCACTGCAAGTAGCGGAGGGGTACTGAGATACCTTCTTGTTCCACCCGGACCCACTGCTTGGAATCAGTTTTAAAATGCCAATCTATAAGGCGGACCAGGATGGCTGCCGAACAATATCTGCGGATGTCTGGAAGATCTGCTCCTCCCTGTTCCCAAGGGCAGCTAAAGTCTGCAAACTCACTTGTGCCTTTTTGCCGTTCCAAATGAAACTTGAGATCGCTGATTTAAGGACGCGAAAGAATGCACCGTTAGGCCACATGGGTACTGCCTGAAAAATATAGAGGAACCTTGGGAGAATGTCCATTCCAACGACATGGATCCTTCCCAACCATGACAACCTCAGGGGGTCTGTAAGCTTCCAACAGAACCCCCACTCTGTCCAGAATGACTTGATGATTCAATTGAAAAATTGTGGATATGTCAGCTGGAAGACTTACGCCCAAATAGACAATGTGACCCGTCCTCCACCTGAAGGGAAAATCTCTCGCCACCGAAGCCACCTCGGCCGGTGGTAGGGAGACGTTCAACGCTTCTGTTTTTGAAAAATTGACTTTAAAGTTGCTGAGGCCACCAAAGGTCTCAAATTCCCGCAATAAGGTGGGAAAGGTCATGGAAGGTCGGGTAACATACAAAAGTACGTCGTCTGCAAAAAGTGCTGTCTTGTGGTGAACGTCTCCCACCACCAATCCTTGAATGTCGCGATTATCCCTTATGACTTTTGCTAGATGTTCTATCACTATAACGTACAGCATAGGAGAGAGCGGGCAGCCCTGTCCCGTCCCGTTCTTCACACGAAACGTTCCTGATAAACCCCCATTTATACGAACCCTAGCGGAAGGACAGGAATAGAGGGAAGAGATCCCGTTCATGAACCTGGTGCCCAAGCCAACATGGACCAAAGCCTCTCTTAGGAACCCCTAGTGGACCCTGTCAAAGGCCTTTTCCGCATCAATGGAAAGCAAACATTGAGGGGACTTCCACATCCTAGCCTTCTCAATAAGGAGACAGGATCTAAGAATGTTGTCCCGCGCCTCTCGGCCTTTAACAAAGCCCACCTGATCAAGGTGGATGATGGACGGAAGTCTTGGGGATAGCCTATCTGCCAAAATTTTTGCAAATAGCTTCACGTCCACATTGATAAGTGATATTGGTCAGTAACTCGCGGCCTCACATAAGTCCTTGTTCGGTTTAGGTAACACACATGTGTGTGCTTCCAGGGCTTGCGGTGGGAAAGTGTCTCCCTCCAGGATAGCTCTGAAAGAGGAGAGCAAATGAGGCAGCAAGTCACCGAGCAGAGTTTTGTAGAAAATGGGCATGAAGCCATCCGGGCCCGGCCTCTTAGAAGTCGAGGTATTTTTTATTACCTCAACGAGTTCCTCCGCCGATACATCCTCCTCATCATCCTCAGACAGAGAAGGGATCCCCACCGTGGCTATGTAGGATTGCAATTTATTTTTCAATGCTACAGGATCCATGTCGTCAAATTTCCCCCGTAGGCTATACAGATCTGCATAAAAAAGTCCTGAAACACCCTCGAAATCGCCTCCGTTCTATGCACCAAGCCGCCCGAAGGGCTCCTAACAGATGGTATATACGTGGGCCCGGACCTAGGGTGAAGCAGCCTGGCCAGAGGTTGCCTGTTCGCATTTGCTTTCTTATAAAAGAAACCCCTATTCTTCTCTTTGCATTGTTTGAGCCTAACGTCTAGGATATTGCGCAATTCCACTCTAGCCGCTGTCAGCTCAACCAGCAACCCCTTAGCTCGTGAGATCTTATGGTCGGTCTCCAATCATCCTATCTTAAGTAATTTGTCACTCTGTTCAGACCTAAGCCTTTTTAACCTGGCCCCATGTTTAATTAAAGTGCCACGAAGAAGGCACTTCAGGCCCTCCCATTGCATAGGTGGAGACGTAGGGTCCTGTGCATGTGTCTGAGTGAACGTCGCAATATCGGCTTTCAAGTCGGCCAAACAGGTGGGATCCTTTAAGAGGTGTCCGTTCAGCCTCCAAGTCCACTCCTTCTTGGTCAGCCCCGGGATCTCCAATGACAAAGGGCTGTGGTCTGACAAGACTATATTGCCAATGGTGGCCTCTGGAGTCCAAGAGAGAACCCCGTGACTGACAAGAAATAAATCGATCCTACTATATGATTGGTGGACCCCTGAAAAATAAGAATAGTTTCTACCAGTAGGGTTGAGAATTCTCCACACGTCCACCAGCTGCAATCTGCACAGGAGTTCCCGGAGAGCTTTTATCCTCTTAGGTGGAGCCGCCCATCTCCCTGATGTGGAATCAATGGGTGGATCAAAGACGAAATTAAAATCTCCTCCTATTATGACCTGGCCCTCGGCAAAATCTGCCAATTTTAGTAGGAGGGCTCTACAAACTCTAGTCTGCTCCCTGTTAGGAAGGTACCAATTTGCCAGTGTCACAAGACTATCCGCTATCTTTAATTTGAGAAAGATATAGCGCCCTCCCGGGTCGATTGTCGAATCCAGTAGCGTGTATGGTAGTCCCCGATGAAAGGCAACCGATACCCCTTTTGTTCTAGCCTCAAGGTTAGTACTATGGATCCAATCAGTGTAATATTTCTCTCCCATGGCAGGAACATGACCTTCTTTAAAATGTGTCTCCTGGAGGAATAATATCTGAACACCCCTTTTATGCATGTCATATGTGATCCGTTGACGCTTCTGGGGCGTATTAAAGCCCCTGACATTTAGGGACCCAACTTTCAGAGATCCCATCATCCCGTTCTCAGTAGGCTGTCACAGCCCTGGGACTCCAGACGCCACACGTGCTCCGCCTCTAGAAAGGGAAAGAAAGTAAGAGGTAGAGAGAAAGGAGAGAGAAAAGGAAAGAGCCTCTGGACGGGATAGGTATAACACTTACAGAACTATGGGGTAAATTCTTAACTTTAAGTATAGTATACCAAAGAAGGATACGATGTCCCCGTGGGGAGCTACCTTTCCAGGTGAGAGAGGGTATGAATTCTACACCCGCTATGGGATTGTTTCTCAGAGTTCAAAGAACTGTCAACAATATAAACTAATACAGTCCGAGAGGTAAAGTCCCCTCGGCTTAATGCCCGAAAATATAACAATAAACACATCGATTTATCTCCAGCCGGAGAGATTTAAACACATCAAAACAGAGAAATACATGAGTACTATGAGATTGCATAACAAAGTTTCTTTCCGCCGAGCGAACCTGTAAAAGAGAAAATTACATGAAGGATAGGGCGCTTCTTCTATAAGGGCTGAAATGAAGAGGGACAGTGGGAGGAGGCATAGGATGAGTGTATGGGAAGGGAGAGCAGGAGTTTGGGACGGGTATGGACGGAGGCATAGGGAGAAAGGCAACAACCATCCCTTCCCGTCCCAACTCCGTGCGGGGCTGATATTATATATTTTAACTCTCTGGGTCATAAAGGGAGAAAGGGAAGGTGGAGTGGAGGGGGGGGAAAAGGGGGGATGAGGGGAAGGGAGGGGGAGTGAAGGGGGGGGGAAAGAAGAAACACACTTAACAAAGCTTATTGCAATTCGTTATCTTCAGTGTGAGTGGATAACCCCCTTTCTATAATATAAGGATTAAGGAGAATCTTGCAAAAATTATGTAGTCACGGAGGAGCATCTAATCACACTATTCACTAGAGGGTAGAAAAAAAAGACCACAAGCAAATCAAAAAGTCACCCCTCGTCGTCCTGGTCACCGTCTCTTGTTCTCCTTCTACGATTTCTGGCCCTTCCGTTTCCTCTGCGGCGTGGAGCCCGCCTAGGCCAGGGGCCGTGAAGAATGAGTTGTCAGGCAAGGATGATGGCCAATCGGGGAAGAGGAGGCCCGGGTCTGGAATGTCCAGAGCTTGCAGGAATCCCTGTAGTTCCCTGAGGTGTGTCAGGTATGCTGATTGATTTCCCTGTTGTACTTGGAGACGAAAGGGATACCCCCAGGAGTATGCCATATGGTGGTCCCTAAGGAGGTCTGGAGAGGCCTCAAGGCCCTCCGATTCTGGAGGGTTCTCCTGGACAAATCTGCCATCAATTGTATACTGCATCCTTGGAATATAATCTCCTCACACTTCCTTGCCTTGTTAAGGATGTCGTCCTTGATTCGATATTTGTGTAGTCGGCATATAACATCGCGTGGGAGCGCCCCTTCTGCTGGATATGGACCAAGAGACCTATGGGCCCTATTGAATTCTATAGCTGTGTCTACAGGGGTCTTCCTAACGGAATTGAACAGGCTCTAACGTTTTCCCCAGTTCATCAGGAGCAACTGACTCAGGGAGTCCCCGGACCCTTATATTTTGTCTCCTTTCGCAATTTTCAATGTCTTCCAATGAGTCTAAAAAGTTCTCCTGTTGGGAACATTGAAGTATCACAGTGTCCTCCTCCTTCGTGATCCGGTCAGTCAGAGCTTCGACTTTGGCATCAGACTGGGACATTCTATCTGATACACCCCGAACCTCTCCCCTAAGTTCATTGATTTTTGCTCTGATGGAGACCTCCATTTTAACGTCAAAGTCTGCCATTTCCTCCCTTGTGGGGATATTGAGAATGCGCGCCTTAAATGTATCCCATGCGTCTCCACTTAGTGCGGCGGCTTCCTGAGACACCACGATTTGTCCCATAGACTGGCCCATAGAATTCAGGTTCGGTCCACCCACCTGATGCCCACAAGGGGATCCCCTTTGAATAAAGGAGTGCTGGGAGTCCCCTGTATTTCCACCAGGACCCATTGAATGGGGGTCTTGCTGCCAGGACTGTGCCCCCGGATAATATGGCCATCCTTGGTATTGCAGTCCGGTCGCTTCAGTGTATGTGGGTGTAATAGTGGTAGGGGCCATGTTAGGGCTGGGAGACTGGGTATGTTGTACCTGAAGGTCTCTAGACCGGCTCCCCTTGCTTGCCGCTGCTTCCTGTGTCAGAGCCTCCTGTCTGCCTCCGTCCTCCATCACCTCCCCTGTTGTTTCTGCAGCGGGTGTAGATCCGCGCACTCCCGGGAAGCCACCCGGTGCTACTCCTCTTCCGATTCCTGTGTTCTGCTTAAGGGCTTCCTCCGCTGCCTGCCTGTCTGCGTCAGGGCCTCCGGTGTGAGGGTGACCGGGGGTCTCCTCTGATGCACTTGGGCTGTCAGGCGTGCGCAAGCTCCTCACTGTGCTCTGCGCCATTCCATCAGGCAGAGGAGCGGGATCCGCCATTTTGGGTCTCTCTGCTTCCCTGGGAGGCCCAGCTGAGCTCCTCAGATACCAGGTTATATTGGCGGGATTTGGACCTGGAGGGCCCGGAATCGCTGCTCGGCGGGTGCTCTTCCTTCTCACCGACATATGGTGAGTCTCACCCGGGCTGGGAAACTAATTTCAGACTTGGAAATGGTCGAAGGGACAGAGTTCACAAACTAGTGACCGTCTCCCTCCATGGCCAGGACACGCCCCCTTATCATATTTTTTTACATTTGTTTTAACATTCACATTTTAAGACACACCTCCGTTTCCCCCCCAGTTTGGAGGAAACAAAAGTGTGTCTTAAAATCCATAAAATACGGTATAAATTTGGTATTTATAAACTCATACCCACCAGGGAAATCATACTGTCATGTCCGTTTTACCATATAATGAACAATGCAAGTAAAAAAAAAACAAAAAAGAATAATGGAATTGCCATTTTTTTTTTGCAATTTCACCGCAATTGGATTTTTTTCCTCCTGTTTTCCAGTACACTATATGGTAAAATGAATGGTGTCATTCAAAAGTACAACTCATCTCACAAAAAACAAGCCCTCATATGTCTATATTGAAGGAAAAATAAAGTTATGGCTCTTAGAAGTAGGAAAGGGAAAAAGGAAAAAATAAAATGTAAAATTGTCTGGGGTGAAGGAAAAATATATAATGGTAAATGAGGGAAGGTTTCGAGGAGTGTTCATTGAAATAAATTATGTTTTCGTATGTCTGTTTTGGATTACTGGGTTAGAACTAGGGGTGTATGATATACACCTCTCCATTATTAACACAAGCTCACACAACACAATTTACATCAACCCTAAAAACCAGGGATGGGGAACTCCAGTCCTCACAAGTGCAGGTTTTCAGGATTTCCTTAGGCCCCATTCACACACTGCTTTTTTTGCTGCGTATTTTTAAGCACAAGCTCATCACAAACCAAGAGTGGGTCATCTATTATATAATCACGAATGGGTTTTTTGCCCCTTCTGAGTCCGCTCACGCTGCGAGTCAGTGTCGTCATGTGGATACGCCCGAAGCATTGGCCGCGAAGCGGCCATTGCGAGCAGTGCTAAGGCGACTCGCTATGCCCGCGCAGCGGGCATGGCGAGTCGCCTTAGCAGCGCGAAGCATTGGCCGTGAAGCGGCCATTGCGAGTCAGAGACTCGCTCTTCTAGAATCCCGATGCATGTGCATCGGGCACCCAGCTAGTCTAATATATAATTGCCGTAGCGCACTTCCGTCATATTCTGCGCCACTTCCGTCGTCAAAGACGTGGCTGCCAAACATACGGAAGTGCGTTAGGGACACACTATACACACACACACACACACACACACACATACTCACATACACACACACACACACACACACTCCAGTATACTTACCCCGCCGCCATCCCGCTACACGGCTCCCGGCGTGGCTCCGCCCACCTCGCGGCGCTCCCGGCGTGGCTCCGCCCACCCGCGTCACTCCCGGCGTGGCTCCGCCCACCAGCTTCACTCCCGGCGTGGCTCCGCCCACCTCGCGTCACTCCCGGCGTGGCTCCGCCCACCTCGCGTCACTCCCGGCGTGGCTCCACCCACCTAGCCTGCGCTGACCACAGAGCCGCCGTCCTGCGCTGACCCCAGAGCCCCCGTCCTGCGCTGACCACAGAGCCGCCGTCCTGCGCTGACCACAGAGCCGCCGTCCTGCGCTGACCCCAGAGCCCCCGTCCTGCGCTGACCACAGAGCCCCCGTCCTGCGCTGACCACAGAGCCCCCGTCCTGCGCTGACCACAGAGCCCCCGTCCTGCGCTGACCACAGAGCCGCCGTCCTGCGCTGACCACAGAGCCGCCGTCCTGCGCGAGCCCCCGTCCTGCGCTGACCACAGAGATCCTGTCCTGCGCTGACCACAGAGCCGCCGTTCTGCGCTGACCACTGAGCCCCCGTCCTGCGCTGACCACAGAGCCCCCCCTGCGCTGACCCCAGAGCCCCCCTGCGCTGACCCCAGAGCCCCTGTCCTGCGCTGACCACAGAGCCCCCGTCCTGCGCTGACCACAGAGCCCCCGTCCTGCGCTGACCACAGAGCCCCCGTCCTGCGCTGACCACAGAGCCGCCGTCCTGCGCTGACCACAGAGCCGCCGTCCTGCGCGAGCCCCCGTCCTGCGCTGACCACAGAGCCCCTGTCCTGCGCTGACCACAGAGCCCCCGTCCTGCGCTGACCACAGAGCCCCTGTCCTGCGCTGACCACACAGCCCCCGTCCTGCGCTGACCACAGAGCCGCCGTCCTGCGCTGACCACAGAGCCGCCGTCCTGCGCTGACCACAGAGCCGCCGTCCTGCACAGAGCCCCCGTCCTGCGCTGACCACAGAGCCCCCGTCCTGCGCTGACCACAGAGCCGCCCTCCTCTGCTGACCCCAGAGCCGCCCTCCTCTGCTGACCACTCAGCCGCCCTCCTCTGCTGACCACTCAGCCGCCCTCCTCTGCTGACCACTCAGCCGCCCTCCTCTGCTGACCCCAGAGCCGCCCTCCTCTGCTGACCCCAGAGCCGCCCTCCTCTGCTGACCACTCAGCCGCCCTCCTCTGCTGACCACTCAGCCGCCCTCCTCTGCTGACACCAGAGCCGCCCTCCTCTGCTGACCCCAGAGCCGCCCTCCTCTGCTGACCCCAGAGCCGCCCTCCTCTGCTGACCCCAGAGCCCCCTCCTCTGCTGACCACTCAAGCCGACCTCCTCTGCTGACCCCAGAGCCGACCTCCTCTGCTGACCCCAGAGCCGCCCTCCTCTGCTGACCCCAGAGCCGCCCTCCTCTGCTGACCCAGAGCCGCCCTCCTCTGCTGACCACTCAGCCGCCCTCCTCTGCTGACCACTCAGCCGCCCTCCTCTGCTGACCACTCAGCCGCCCTCCTCTGCTGATCCAGAGCCGCCCTCCTCTGCTGACCCCAGAGCCGCCCTCCTCTGCTGACCACTCAGCCGCCCTCCTCTGCTGACCCAGAGCCGCCCTCCTCTGCTGACCCCAGAGCCGCCCTCCTCTGCTGACCCCAGAGCCGCCCTCCTCTGCTGACCCCAGAGCCGCCCTCCTCTGCTGACCCCAGAGCCGCCCTCCTCTGCTGACCCCAGAGCCGCCCTCCTCTGCTGAACCACTCAGCCGCCCTCCTCTGCTGACCACTCAGCCGCCTCCTCTGCTGACCACTCAGCCGCCCTCCTCTGCTGACCACTCAGCCGCCCTCCTCTGCTGACCTCAAGCCGCCCTCCTCTGCTGATCCCAGAGCCGCCCTCCTCTGCTGACCCCAGAGCCGCCCTCCTCTGCTGACCACTCAGCCGCCCTCCTCTGCTGACCACTCAGCCGCCCTCCTCTGCTGACCCCAGAGCCGCCCTCCTCTGCTGACCCCAGAGCCGCCCTCCTCTGCTGACCCCAGAGCCGCCCTCCTCTGCTGACCCCAGAGCCGCCCTCCTCTGCTGACCACTCAGCCGCCTCCCTCTGCTGACCCCAGAGCCGACCTCCTCTGCTGACCAAGCGCCTCTTGCTACCAGAGCCGCCCTCCTCTGCTGACCTCAGAGCCGCCCTCCTCTGCTGACCACTCAGCCGCCCTCCTCTGCTGACCACTCAGCCGCCCTCCTCTGCTGACCACTCGAGCCGCCCTCCTCTGCTGACCCCAGAGCCCCCTCCTCTGCTGACCCCAGAGCCCCCTCCTCTGCTGACCCCAGAGCCGCCCTCCTCTGCTGACCCCAGAGCCGCCCTCCTCTGCTGACCACTCAGCCGCCCTCCTCTGCTGACCACCAGCCGCCCTCCTCTGCTGACCAAGCCGCCCTCCTCTGCTGACCACTCAGCCGCCCTCCTCTGCTGACCACTCAGCGCCCTCCTCTGATGACCACTCAGCCGCCCTCCTCTGCTGACCCCGAGCCGCCCTCTCTGCTGACCCAGACCGCCCTCTCTGACCCGCCGCCTACTCTGCTGACCACGAGCCGCCTCCTCTGCTGACCCAGAGCCGCCTCCTCTGCTGACCCAGAGCCGCCTCTCGCTGACCACAGAGCCGCCCTCATCGCTGACCCAGAGCCGCCTCTCTGCTGACCCAGCCCTCCTTGCTGACCCAGAGCCCTCCTCCTACCAGCGCCTCCCTGTGACCATGAGCCGCGTATACAGTGCAACCGCTGAGCCCCGTATACAGTGCAACCCTGAGCCCCGTATACAGTGCTCACCACCTGTGCCACACCACTGAACCTACCACTGCTAACTACTAACCCACCGTATACAGCACTAACACTGAGCACCGTATACAGCGCTAACCACTGAGCCACCGTATACACGCTACCAGTGCCACCATACGCGCTAACCACTGAGCCACCGTATACAGCGCTAACATGAGCCACCGTATACAGCCCAACATGAGCACGTTCAGTGTAACAGACCACGTTACAATGTACCATGAGCCACCATACAGTGCTAACCACTGACCCACCATATACAGTGCTAACCACTGAGCCACCATATACAGTGCTAACCACTGAGCCACCATATACAGTGCTAACCACAGAGCCACCATATACAGTGCTAACCACTGAGCCACCATATACAGGGCTAACCACTGAGCCACCATATACAGTGCTAACCACTGAGCCACCATATACAGTGCTAACCACTGAGCCACCATATACAGTGCTAACCACTGAGCCACCATATACAGTGCTAACCACTGAGCCACCATTACAGTGCTAACCACTGAGCCACCATATACAATGCTAACCACTGAGCCACCGTATACAGTGCTAACCACTGAGCCACCATATACAGTGCTAAACACTGAGCCACCATACAGTGCTAACCACTGAGCCACCACACAGTGCTACCCACAGAGCAACCTGTTTACACACAATTAATTTCACCGCACTCCCCTAAATATTAGTAAATAAACTATATATGGATTCTAGACTACCCGATTCTTTAGAATCGGGCTCACAGCTAGTTAAACATATAAGTGGAGCACTTGTTTCTATTAGGGCTTGGACACACTTTCCTAGTTACATCAGAGTTCGACTGAGGAGACTCTGAAAGGGCTGGAGCAGTGACTCTGAATGGCTTCTCCCTATCTGGAAGGGGCTGTCGGCTGCTTGTGTTTTTGTGCAGATCCAGACTCCCCATCCAGATAGGGAGAAGCCGATCAAGGTCACTGCTCCAGCCCTTTCAGAGTCTCCTCAGTTAAACTCTGATGAGTGTGTCCGAGCCCTTAAGGGGGGGTTTACACGTTGCGATATCGGCGTCCAATTTCAATGAAAAGTCACGTGGTTCGATCGTTGGAACCGATATCATTCCTGCGTTGTATGGTTGTCCAAATATCTTTATTGAAATTTCAAGGGAGGGGGGAGGGGAGGGAATTAGATACATAAATAAAGAGGGAGGGGGAGGGGGGAGGGGAAGGGTAATAAACGTAACAAGTAAACAAACCAACAAATAACATGAATGGTACAAGTCGTAAGTACATATGCAAATTCAAATACAGCGCTCGTACAAAAAGAGAGAAAATTGGAAAGGTACAAATGAATATCTGAATACTGAATAGTCCAAACACACTCTGTGCATTTTGTCGCAAATCGTAATGCAAGCTTGAAAGCATTGTGGGGAAGAAACAGTCAAATCATCAATTTTTACGTCAGCGGCCTATTGCAGGAGGGATGGGGAAAAAATTGTCAACCATGTCTCCCAACGCCCTATGAATTTTGGGAACCTGTTTGCGCGTATAGCGAAGTTGTACTCGAAAGTACAGTGAGTCGACACTCTTTCAATCAGGTCATCCACTGTGGGGGGTTCTGGTTTGTTCCACCTCGAGGCTATCAGGACTCTAGCAGTCAAAATAATGTGGGATGTTAAGAAGCGTATGTGGTGAGGGAGGTCCTCTGTGCCAATCAGTAGTAATATTAATTTTGGGGTGAAGTTTATTTGAATCCCAGTGACGTTTGTAATTAGAGATTTGACATCTCTCCAATAATTGGTCAGGACAGGACAGTGCCAGAAAATATGTGAGAGGGTTCCCAGGTTTCCACAGCCTCTCCAGCAAGATGGGTCGTGATTGGGGTTCATATGATATAGTTTGATAGGGGTATAGTACCATCGTGAGAGGACCTTATAGTAAGACTCGTGGAGGGTGGCACAAGATGAGCTGGAATACACTGTCTTAATAGTTTTAGCCATTTTCCCCAGGTCCACGTGGATACCCAACTCCTCCTCCCAAGCTCCAAAGAATGAGAGGTTTATTAATTCGACTTCTTCGTTGAAGATTCTATAGAGAGAGCTCGTTTCCCAAAGGGAGGCTTTCCGCGGGGAGTTTATAAGTTCGTCAATTACTTGCGGAGCTGTGAGTTTGAGATTGTGAGTGCTGAGGTAATTGGCTATGACTCTCCAGTTAGTTCGGTCATCCCTAGTGAGGGGGAATTTGTCTTGGAGGATGTGGAAGGGGATGATAGAGTTTCCTGAAAGCAGATCATTAACATAAAGAATCTCCTTATCCCTCCAGAGAGAGAGGTCCAGGTTCGGCATCAGAATTTCAAGAGTTTCTAGAGGGATTTTGTTGAGAATGGAAGAAGTATAGTATTTGGCTGCCTTTTTGACAAGATCTCTCCAGGCTAGAATAGTTGCTCTAGTAATTGGGTGAGTAGGAGGAGGTTTGGAGGGATTTACTAAATAAGCCATGATTAGAGCTTTTTGATTATTGTTATTGATCGTTCCTTCTAAAGAGATCCAGGGCGAATCGTTCGGGCCTATAAGCCATTTTTGTGAGAGTTTGGCGATGGATGCCAAGTAGTAGTTGTGCAAGTTGGGAACTCCTAGGCCTGCTACTCTCTTGTGCCTCTCGAGGGATAGTCTGGCCACTCTTGGGCGCTTATTGAGCCAAATGAACGCACGGAGTTGTGATTGGAGTTTAATGAACCATCTCTTCGGGATGAACAAAGGGATGGATCTAATTATGTACAAGAATTTCGGGAGCAGTGTCATTTTGAAAGCTTCAATCCTGCTCAGCCAGGACAGTTCAACTTTTGAAAGACGTAAGTAGGCCTGATGGAACGAGTTAAATAGGTTTGTTAGGTTCGTCTGTACCGTGGCTGAACAGGGTTTGGTCAAAGTAATCCCTAAATAAGAAATCTCCTTTTCCGTCCATGTATAGTTAAACTCTTCTTTGAGGTACTTGAGTAGTGTTTCCTCTATATTAAAGTCCAGGATCTGGGATTTTGTTTCGTTTATTTTGTAGAAGGAGAGCTGGGAGAATCTCTCAATGACCCTTGACAGGTGCCTGAGAGATTTGAGGGGATTGGTAATTGAAAGGAGGATGTCATCTGCAAACAGAGATATTTTGTGTTGGCGTTGATTTAACGGGATTCCTCTAATATTGTCATTGTCTCTGATGCTAGATGCAAGTGGCTCAATGAATAGGGCAAAGAGGATAGGGGAGAGTGGGCACCCCTGCCTCGTGCCATTTGTCAAGGGGAATTTTTGAGACAGGAAATTTTTAGAGTATACTCTTGCTGTGGGATTGGCATACATTGATGATATGAAACGAAGGATATTGCCTTGGAACCTAAACCTTTGCAGGGTGCGAAATAAGAAGTTCCACTGGACCCTATCAAAGGCCTTCTCGGCATCTAAGGCCAAGAAGGCTGAGGGTTGTTTTGAATTCTCTATAGAGGTGATTAGATCCAGGGCTCTCCTAGTGGCGTCAGCCGTATTACGGCCTGGGATGAACCCTGCCTGATCAGGGTGGATTAATTTGGTGATGTAATTTTTGATTCTATTAGCTGCTATTTTAGCTAAGAATTTCGTGTCCGAATTCAGGAGGGAGATCGGCCTATAGTTCTTGGTATCTGCCGGGTCTCCCTTTCCTTTGGGTATCACCGTAATAACAGCTTCGAGCATTTCAGGTGGTAGGTGTCCGTGGGTAGCAGAGTAATTGGCCAATCTGGTAACATACGGGGACAATAAATCTGTGAAGATTTTGTAGAGCTCATTTTGGAATCCGTCAGGACCGGGTGATTTGCCCACTTTCGATTGTCCTATGACTTCTGAAATCTCAGATGTCGTGAACGGTAAGTTGAGGTCCAATAAGTCACGACCTGTAAGTGAGGGCAGGTCAAGGTTGGTTAGGTAGTCAGTGATATCTTGATCCGAGGGTTCCAAAGTGGAGGGGTTATTTTTCAAATTGTAGAGGGAGGTGTAGAAGTGAGCAAAGGTATCAGCTATATCCTTCGGGTGTTTAAGAGTTTGGCCAAGTGGGTTCCTAATCTCTTTAATTCTGGATTTCAGCTTCTGGTGTTTAATTTTTGCTGCTAGGAGTTTGGAGGGTCTATCATCAGAAAAGTAATGGTTGGTTTTGAGAATTTGGGAGATCCTGTCATATTCGGAGGATAAGAGGGATTTTAATTCTGACCTGAGTTTCAAAATGTCCAAGGAGAGATCGGGACTAGGACTAGATGTTTGCTTTTGTTCCAGATTGTGTATCTGGTTCACCAAGGTTTGTGTTTTTTCTCTGTTTTTCCTGTTATGCTGTGCGTTCAGTTGTATCATTTTGCCTCTAAGAACAGCTTTGAAAGCGGACCAGAGTATAGGGGTTGAAACATCCTCCGTATCATTTACCTTGAAGTAGTCTACTATGGTTTTTTCGATTTCCTTTTTATATGCTGGGTGAGTGTATAGTAGACTGTTGTTTCTCCAAAGTCTTTGAGAGGTTACTATCGGGCCAATCTTGAGTTCGAAAGTAACAGGTGAATGGTCGGACCAAGTTCTAGTACCAATTGAGACCTTGAGAAACTTGGAAAGGGTGAAAATGTTGGTGAGGATAAGGTCAATTCTAGAGTAAGATTGGTGGCGTTTGGAAAAATATGTGAATTCTAAAGACGTGGAATTGAGACATCGAAAGGTGTCGTATAGATCGTTCTTAATCAGCCATGGATCCAGTGACTCCAAATGCTGTCTGGATTTGGTAGAGGAGTCAAGTGATCCATTGGGAACTATGTTGAAGTCCCCGAAGATCACCAGCTCTCCCTTTTGGTTAGTGTTGACAATCCTCATAAGCTTGTTTAGGAATGTTACTTGCCCTTTGTTTGGGGCGTAGACATTGACTAGGGTAAAAATATGGTCATTTAGTTTGCATATTAGAATCAAATATCTGCCGTTCGGGTCCTCAAATGTGGAGATTTCCTCGAAGGAGATAGTGTTCTTGATCATTAGAGCTACTCCCCATTTCTTTTTCGAGTTGTTTACACAACGAATGTTTTGGAAGTTTTTGTTGCTGAATTTCGGTGGCTTAAGGGAAGAGAACTTAGTCTCCTGCAGACCTACTACATCTGCCCCGGTCTCTCTAAGAAGTTTCCACAGAAAATATCTCCTCTGGGGAGAATTAAGGCCGTTAACGTTCTGTGACAAGAATTTAAGTGACATACCCTACAATTGTCGTGACGAAGAAAGGGCTCAGAGTGTGAGAGCGACTAGATAAGGGGATCCTTTCCATTGTTAGCGCAAACAATACATTGGTGGTAGAACTGAAAACTTTCTCTAAATCTATTTTAGTGCCAGGTGAAAAGTGTAAACTTGTGACCACAACTTGACCCATAACGGAGGGAATCTAATTAAGATTACGCTGAACTACCTCCTTGGGTGGCTAAAGTTATGGCTATTCTCTTCAGCCTTTCTGTTATGGATATGATCCAATTAAGATATGATGATTCCTAGATCCCTAAGAACCCTCATTCCCTCTTCTACTTCAAGTATAGTTGTGGATTTCCCCTGATGGTGGAGAATAACTTTGGTGGGATTGAATCCCCATCTGTATTGGACACGGTTGTTTTGGAGCAGGTTAGTGATTGGGGTAAATCTCCTCCTCTGGAGCATGGTTTCTCTGGAGAGGTCCGCAAAGACCTTGATATTGTCGTAGGGTCCAGGGAGAGTTTTTTTTAATCGAAGATAGTCCAGAAGTTGTTCTTTGACATGGAAGAAATGAAATTTCATTATGACGTCCCTGGGGGTCTCAGGTTTCAGGGATTTAGGCTTGGGTAGGCGGTGGATCCTGACCACCGTTGTGTTGAGATCCGTCAGGGTAGGGATCGTGCGTTTTAGGAGATCCTTAATGTACGGTCCCAGTTGGTCGCTTTTTACAGACTCTGGGATTCCCCTAAACTTAAGGTTCTGTCTCCTGTCCCTATCCTCCAGGTCCGTCATTTTATTTTTCACCGTTCTAAGTTCTTCTTTGAGGAGATGGTGCTCTTTTTCCAGTTTGTCATGTTTATTCTTCAAGTCAAAGATGTCTGACTCGTTTTTGTCAGTCCTGTGGGAGACCGAATCTAGAGAAATCTGGAGTTGATCGAATCTGGAGTCTAACTTCTGACTGAATGCGGAGAAAATACCTTTGAAGAAATTCTGGTCGATGGGTTGGGTCCAGTCGAATGTGTCCAACGGATTGGATCCCGATATGGGTGGGCCTTCCTTCCTCATACGCTGCTTAGCAGGACTTGTGCTGGGAGAAGCCTCAGCCTCCTCATCTGAGCCGTCCAGAACTGCCAGTTTCTGCAAGGAGGTCTTCTTTGTGGCCATTTCCTTCCTTTTTTGTTTCAGAGTTTGCGGGTCGTCGGATTTACAATCGTCCATTTGTTCCTGTACCAGGGGCCAAGGGTCCTTTTGTTGTGGCCTGGGGGACCTTGATCGGTGTTTCTGCGTCGAGCGCATTACCTTGGATTCTGAGAGAATGGGTTTGGATTTTCCAGTGTTTGTTTTAGGAGTGGTCGTATTAAAGTAGGTAAGCTTAAGAGGAGGAGCGGTCACCCACGTGTACTAGAATGCTTACTGACTGGTATAAGGTCAGTCAGGGGTTTGAGAGTTCAAAATGGAGGTGTTATAATGGTTAAAGGGGGTGGTTCAGTTCTGGGTAAGAATGTTTAAGCTAGATACAAGTGAGAACAGGTAATTGGACTGCTAGAATCCCGAGCCTAGGGGTGTAGGGTTGTATGTGTATCCTTAATCTCCTGTTGTCCAAAGTGGTGTCCCTGTGCTCAGAGTGAAGTCAGAGTACTTCGAGTGAGAGGGAGTATCAGGGGTTACCTAGTCAGCCGAAAGGCTGAGTCAAAGGGTCTGATAATCTTGTAGGTTCACTGACAATGGAGGTTATATGATGGTGTTGTAGAGGTTGGGGTTAAGGCAGGTTGACCAGTGGACACTAGCTGGCTATAATCTCAACTATTAATCCAAATTCCCCAGGTGATTGAACAGGTGGAATATCGCCTTTCCCAAATGCAATAGGGAGCCCACAAACTATCCCCACGTATTACGGAGCGATTAATTATACACCACTATAGCTGTGCACACGGCAGAAAATCAGGTTGAGAAATTCTGTAATGCTAGTATTTCAATAAATTGTTAAGACAATAGTTTCATCAGGGGGAAAGGGCTGTCATATATTATGCTTACAAATTGTAGATTGGTTCAAGTAACAGCGAGCCAGAGGTAGGTAGTGGTATCTTAGTACAGAGTATGTTTCAGACTTATAAAGACTGTTTCTCACTAGTTAACAGAGGTATAATTAATGATTTGAATGGTTAAGGTGTGACAGTGGGCACTCCATATACTAAGTGTGAGAGGGCAGAATGTTCCTAAGGAAACAGAGGCACACTGTCCTTTGTAGGGGAAGGACCCTCGTTGGAGTATGACGTGTTTCTATGTGAGAAGTGACCAAGAAGTAGGCAAATAAGATATAACTTATCTATTACAATACCAGTGCAGACAAAGATGTACCTCAGCCGTTTCAGTAGTGGAGAAAAGTAGTATATAACAAAGGGGTTAGCCAATAGTCGTGCAGTTAGAAGCAATTAAAGGGTAGATTAAAGTAGAAGTAGTGAAACAATCCAGTCTGCTGAAGTATGAAGTGAGCCAGTAAAAGTAAAGGAGGGGGGGGGGGGTAGTAGTGTGGAGAAGCAAGATAAGATAAGAAGAGAGAAAGCAATAGTCGTGGGGTTGGGGATATGGGGTTTAAAGATGTGTTAGGAGTGAGTTAAAATAGTACTAGTGTAGTACTTCGTCTCCAGGTAAGAGGTGAAGCACAGAAGTGAGGAATCAAGGAGAATTAGTGTTGAGTTAGGCGGCCGTCACACGCTGAGATATCTTGCCAGATATCGTTTAAGCGATCTCCTTTTTGATCGCTTAAGCGATATCGGGCAAGAAATCGTTGCATGTAAACAAGCGATTCACGATGTGAAATCGCTTGATCGTGACATCGCTGATCTGAGCTCCGGTTCTCAGATCTAGCGATGAACGATGCAACGATCTGCATCATCGTGGTGTATGACACCACGATGATCCATCTCCCAGCGACCGCGCCTATGCTGGGAGATGGTAACTATGGTACACGTCGGGTAACTAAGCGACGCGCGGCGCCTAGTTACCCGATGTGTACCATAGTAACGAGCGAGATCGCGGCTCCGCATCGCTGGTGAGTCTGTCTGTGTGACATCTCACCAGCGATGTGAGCGATATTGTAAGCGATTGCGCGTGCACGTGATCGCTTACAATATCGCTAAGGATATCTCAGCGTGTGACGGCCCCCTCAGAATGAGGGGAGAAAGGGAGGAGAGAAGACGTTTGCAGAAAGTAATAAGGTAGAGAGGTCTAAAACATTCAGGAGAACCACAAATTAGAAACCAGTCTTACATGTACGAACTTATACCATAAGAGGAGACGGTGAGGAAGAATGATCCCAAATGAGGACCTCACAAAGGTCCCCTTCTAGAGGTGTACAGAGAGTAGGTCCCGACGTCGTCCAGTGATCTTTGCAGTGAGTAACAGTCTCAAAAGCAGGGTGGAAGTAGATCCAGATGTGTCCAGGTGTACTTCAAGGGTCTCCACCAATTAACCCAAGTCGCAGAAGGTGATGCTGGGGTTCAGATGAAGAGGGGTCTCAGGGAAGTGTCTCACTGGTTGAACCCCATCGACCGTGATGTCAGATGGACAGACTCCAGATGTCGTCCAGTTAGGTGTACAGTACTAGGTAGGCTCCAGAGCTTAAACTAGGTGAGTCGTGGTGGGAGCAGTGGGTCTTCTCGAGCTGTTCTGTGGTACAGAAAGGAGGGGGCTGGGTGCAGATGGGAGGTAGGTATCCCTGTCACAATGTGCTGCACTGTGAATGATGAGCCGCTGTCACATTGAAAGTCGCAGCAGTGCTGCAGATGGGAGGGGGGGCTCCAGAGGCACAGAGATCCTCGGAACAGTTCAGCTCAGGGCACTCACCGCAACCCGCGCCGCCAATAGTCAGAGTCTCAAATGCAGGGAACAGGCATCGGGTGCTCAGGTATAGCCCACCCACGGCACCGGTCTCTGAGGGTGCAGGGTCCACAGCTGAGGCAAGGGGGAATATACCACCTCCTCTGCTGCAATTAAGGGTTATGATGGAGGTGAACAGCTTTGCAGGGGAGCCTCGAAACAGACATGTGCAGTTACAGACCAGAGACGGTTACCATGACAACCCCTCAGGCCAGGCCTCTGGGAGCAGCAGTAATGGAGGGAAACCGAGATTGCTTGCTTACCAGCTCCTCTGGGCCCCGGAGGTCCAATCCAGTTGTAAAATAGGAATCAAACAGTTTCAATAAAGAGTCAGGTCCTGAAGATCCCTACATGATCACACAGAAGTGGGATCCAGCGTTGTATTCCACATGGGGGGTTCCAAACTCGGTAATCCAGAGAGAAATGAAGCTGGAAATAATCCAAAGGGATCCAGAAGGGTTCAGAGGTGTAATCCAAGTGGATCTAGTTGATTTGATGAGAATTCTGGCCCAGGATCAGGCCAGATTCCTGTAGATTTAGGCTGGAGAGCAGGAGCCTCACCTAAGTGTGTCTGCTCAGCATGAGGTCCCAAGCCACGCCCCCTCCTGCGTTGTATGGTGTGAACGTCCAATACGATGCAGGAACGATGTCAATGCGATATCGGGGATTGAATGAGCGTGCTATTCAATGCTCCGATATTGAATGGAGATTGGAGCCGGATCGTGCTGTGTAACAGCCCAACTACGATGTCACCCATTCACTCCCATGTTAAATGGTCGTTCCTGGGTTGGGGGGCGTAGACATCGTACGGACGTTGGATTCCTAAATCGCAACGTGTAAACCTCCGATGCGATGCGGGAGAAACGTGCACTAAATGCGCGCTCCCGCGCCATTGAATTGCGATATCGCAACGATATTGAAACGTGTAAACCCACCCTTAGACCTTTCCTCTCAGTGTGCCACTCCCTGTTTTGATTGTTCTACGCCTGCGTTTTTTTGAGCTTGTGCGTAAAAATACGCAGCAAAAAAAGCAGTGTGTGAATGGGGCCTTAGTATTGCACAGGTGATAATATATTCACCTGCACTATTGAGGATTCCAACCCCTGTGCAATGCTAAGGAAATCCTGAAAACATGACCTGTTTGTGGTCCTTGAGGACTGGAAAACCCCACCCCTACTATAAACTATTACTCCGATTTCCAATGCACTAGGGCAGTGATGGCGAACCTTTACAAGACCGAGTGCCCAATCTGCAACCCAAAGCCGAATTTTTTATAGTGAAGTGCAAATACAGCAATTTAACCTAAATGACAGCATTGACCATCACAAGAGTTGCACAGGGGGAGAGCCAGCAACAGCCAACTCTCTTACCCTGTACAGTGCTTGCAGTCCTGACACCCTGATAAGTTCTATTATTCTAAAAATGAATTGCTTTTAAACTTACCTTTGCAGTCTTCTCTTCAGCAGTGGTCATCCAGCTCATGTGAACTTCACATTGAAGCTGAGCTGCTCCCACTGCCCTTTCCAGACACAGCAGGTGGATTGATCTGTATGGAGAAAAAAATGGAAAAATATTAGATAGTTAGGAGATGGATAGATTTTAGCATGGAACACAAGCAGATTCCACACTGAAATCCTGGTCCCTATCTTGTGCCAATGTCTCTATCCTGACCCTCTCCTTGTCGTTATATGCTCCATCCTGACCCTCTCCTTGTAGTTATGTGCTCCATCCTGACCCTCGCTTTGTAGTAATGACTCCAACCTTACTCTCTCCTTGTAGGTATGTGCTCCATCCTGATCCTCTCCTTGTAGTTATGTGCTCCATCCTGATCCTCTCCTTGTAGTTATCTGCTCCATCCTGACCCTCTCCTTGTAGTAATGTCTCCATCCTTACTCTCTCTGTGTAGTTATTTGCTCTATCCTGACCCTACCCTTGCAGTTATGTCACTATCCTGACCCTCTTCTGGCAGTAATATCCCCAACCTGCCCCCATCTTGTAGTAATGCCCCATCCTTTTCCCCTTGAAGTAATTCCCCATCCTTGTCCACTTGTAGTAATGTCCCATCATGTCCACTGCTTGTAGTGATGCCCCATCATGCCCCCTCCTTTCAGTAATGCCCCATCATGCCCACTCCTTGCACAAATGCTGCATCATGTCCACTCACTGCAGTAATGCTCCATACTTGGAGTAAATACCCCGTCATGCCCCCTCCTTGTAGTAATGCTCCATCACACCCCCTTGTTGTAGTAATGCCCCATTATTCCCCTCCTTGCAGAAATGCTGCATCATGTCCACTTTACAGTATTGTCCCATCATGTCTTCTCTTTGTAGTAAATACCCCTCCTTGTAGTAAATACCCTCTCATGCCCCCTCCTTGTAATAAATGCCCCTCATGCTTCTGCCTCATTGTAGAAAATGCCCTCTCATGCCTCATCCTTGTAATAAATGCCCTTCATTGTAGTAAAGGCACCCTCATGCCTCCTTGCAATAATGCCACCATCATGCCCCATCTTTGTATTAATGCCACCATATGCCCCCTCTAGTTAATAACGCCACCATACGCCCCCTCCAGTTAATAACGCCACCATATGCCCCCTCCTGTTTATAATGCCACCATATGCCCCATCCTATTTATGCCACCATATGCCCCCTCCTGTTTATAATGCCACCATATGCCCCCTCGTTATAGCTTAAAATAAAAAAAAAATAAATTAAAAAATCATACTCACCTAGTTTTCCCGCCTCCACCGCTGATCCTCTCATTGCATCTTCTGTCCAGCCATCACAGGACTCCGAGCGCGTCACATGACTGCGGTCACGTGACGTCGGCTGGGTGGCGCTAGCAGACAGTGTTGGAGACGCAGAAGTCTTCTTCCTCCGCTCTGACACAGCTTTGCACTGCGGCAGTGAGGCGAGGCGCGTGCCAGTGGAGACGGCTCTGCGTGCCCTCTCTGGCACGCGTGCCATAGGTTCGCCATCACTGCACTAGGAAAATTCTAAAGAGTCAAGGCAAAGAGCCAGAAATGGCTAATCTATGTGATGTGCCACTTCTGGGGTAGTTGAGGACTGTTATTTCTAGACTGGGGAAGAGCCAATAACCCTGGACCCTCCCAGCCCGGTATCAGAACACAGCTGTTTGCTTTACCTTGGCTGGTTTTTATGTATATGTATATACTATTAAAAAGGCCCGATGCTATCGCATCAGGAGTGGGGTGAGATGAAGATGGGGGGGCGGGCTGTTTGGCATTGGGGCCATTAGCTGTGACTTGACCCTGTGGGGTGTCAGCAGGGGCAGTATGGGGAGTGAGGGCATGTGGAGGGTAAGAGGGGTGAGCAGGGGCAGTGTGGGGAGGTGAAAGGGATAAACAGCGGCAGTGTGGGGTGAGTGGGGGCCTGAGGAGGCGCAGTGTGGGTGATTGGGTTGGGGGAAAGCAGGGGCAGTGTGGGTGATTGTGGGCAGTTGGGGGGGTGAGAGGGGTAAGCAGGGTGTATGGGTGAGTGGGGGGGGTAAGCTGGAGCAGTGTGGGTAAGTGGGGGCTGTGTGGGTGAGTGTGGGCAGTGTGGGTGAGTAGGGGGTAATGAGGGGCAGTGTGAGGAGTGAGTGAGGGCACGGGGGGTAAGAGGAGTGAGCAGGGGTAGTGTGGCTGAGTGGGGGTAATGAGGGGCAGTGTGGGTGATTGTGGTCATTGGGGGGGGGTGAGAGGGGTAAGCAGGGTGTATGGGTGAGTGGGGGGGGTAAGCTGGAGCAGTGTGGGTAAGTGGGGGCTGTGTGGGTGAGTGTGGGCAGTGTGGGTGAGTAGGGGGTAATGAGGGGCAGTGTGAGGAGTGAGTGAGGGCACGGGGGGAAGAGGAGTGAGCAGGGGCAGTGTGAGTGAGTTGGGAGGGCTATGGAGGGGGAGTGTGGGTGAGCAGGGTGAGTGTGGGTGATTGGGGGGTAATGAGGGGCAGTGTGGCAGATGTTAGCCCCGCTGGCCGTATAAGGTTAGCTGAGGGGGGGGGGGGGGTGGTAGCAGACTGCAGGCCGGCGGGCCTGCAGGCTGGAATGAGAGTGTGGCGCTGGGGGCGGCATGAGAGCGAGGGCCGCAGCGGCGGTGAGCTTGTGTGATGAAGGGAACTAGAAAAGAAGGGAGATACAAGAGGCGCAGATTGTGCCCTATCAAACAGACACTATAGTTCTTATGTGGATTATAAGTGTATCCACTCACCTTTTATGGTTGTGAGACTCACAACCAGTTTAAAAGCGCAGCTGCTGCAGAACCTCCACCAACGCCACAAAACCGCGGGAAATCAGAAGATAAAACTGGAATGGTATCCACGGTCCGCGCTGCTGCTCTTTATCCAAGGAATCCACAAAAGGTTATTACCATCAAAAGTTCTTTATTTCATCACACCAACGCGTTTCGGTGCTGTCCTGAGGAAGGTGCTGGGACAGCACCGAAACGCGTTGGTGTGATGAAATAAAGAACTTTTGATGGTAATAACCTTTTGTGGATTCCTTGGATAAAGAGCAGCAGCGCGGACCGTGGATACCATTCCAGTTTTATCTTCTGTGTGATGAAGGGGGCCGTTGATGGAGCCGCCGGCCCCTGCAGTAATAGGGTTCCCCCAGGCTGTGGCAGGCCTGAAGGGGGCCGCAGATGGTGGCAGCGGGCCCATGTGTAATGTTGGTTACCGGGCTGCGGCGGGCGGCAGCCCTGGAAACAGAGGCCGCGGCGTCATCAGAGCGGTGGTGGAGGCAGCAGCGTGCGGGGGTGTGTGGTGAGGGGAGCCTGCACGGAGGCGCCGCCAGGCAGCAGCATGGGTGTCCTAATATGGCGGCGCTTCCGGGGTAGGCAGGCATAATCGCCAGTTTAGCGCAG
The DNA here is from genome assembly GCA_033576535.1 of Allobates femoralis. Lineage (NCBI taxonomy): Eukaryota > Metazoa > Chordata > Amphibia > Anura > Aromobatidae > Allobates > Allobates femoralis. Next base: position 24,031 of record JARQOC010002294.1, read on the forward strand.
ACGCCCTTGCTCCATAGAGGCACAGTGGCCGGAAGTGCTAAACTGGCGATTATGTACAGAGATTATATTATACTAGATGGCGGCCCGATTCTAAAGAATCGGGTAGTCTAGAATCCATATATAGTTTATTTACTAATAGTTAGGGGAGTGCGGTGAAATTAATTGTGTGTATACATGTGGCTCAGTGGGTAGCAGAGTATACGGTGTCTCAGTGGTTAGCAGTGAGTGCGGTGTCTCAGTGGTTAGCAGTGAGTGCGGTGGCTCAGTGGTTAGCAGTGAGTGCCGTGGCTCAGTGGTTAGCAGTGAGTGCCGTGGCTCAGTGGTTAGCAGTGAGTGCCGTGGCTCAGTGGTTAGCAGTGAGTGCCGTGGCTCAGTGGTTAGCAATGAGTGCCGTGGCTCAGTGGTTAGCAGTGAGTGCCGTGGCTCAGTGGTTAGCAGTGAGTGCGGTGAGATTGGTCAGCACAGTGGCGTGGGCAGAGTGGGCAGGGCAGCGCCGTGGGCAGAGTGGTCAGCGCAGCGCCGTGGGCAGAGTGGTCAGCACACATACATACATACATACACACACACACATACACACTCCGCTATAGTTAGCACCGACCCTGCATCTTCCCCGCCGGCTGGATCCTGAGTTGACATGTCGCCGCCCGCGGACGACTGGATCCAATATGACGTTCGGGAAGTTTGGGGAGACTTCTTGGACGCTATATTGGATCCAGTAGTTCGGGGGTGGCGACATGTCGAGTGAGGATCTAGGCGGCTGATGCAGGGCCGGTGGTAAGTATAGCGAAGTGTGTGTGTGTGTGTGTGTGTGTGTACTTGCTTTGCTATACTTGTGGGGACATGGACCTGAATACACACCAACAGTGTGGGGACCTCTGTCTTCGTGGGGACCAAAAATCAGGTCCCCATGAAGCTGGCAATGCTAATCAATGGAGAAGACCTTGTTTATACACCTAGCATCAAAATCTCAAGTGTCCCCTTTATACACATATATAAGAGACAGTGTGTATGAGTGTGTGTGCTGTGGGTGCTCAATGTGTGTATACTCCCTCTCTGGTGCCTTTGTGGTACTGCAAGCTGATACACACTTCAAAAAAGCCTCAAGATTCCACCTCTGGCAAACCTAGGAACTGCAGGCTCTCACACAAATTTGTTTAAAGTGTGTTGTAGGGACACAGATACAGTCTTGGTCATACAGTTAGGGCCAGAAATATTTGGACAGTGACACAAGTTTTGTTATTTTAGCTGTTTACAAAAACATGTTCAGAAATACAATTATATATATAATATGGGCTGAAAGTGCACACTCCCAGCTGCAATATGAGAGTTTCCACATCCAAATCGGAGAAAGGGTTTAGGAATCATAGCTCTGTAATGCATAGCCTCCTCTTTTTCAAGGGACCAAAAGTAATTGGACAATGGACTCTAAGGGCTGCAATTAACTCTGAAGGCGTCTCCCTCGTTAACCTGTAATCAATGAAGTAGTTAAAAGGTCAGGGGTGGATTCCAGGTGTGTGGTTTTGCATTTGGAAGCTGTTGCTGTGACCAGACAACATGCGGTCAAAGGAACTCTCAATTGAGGTGAAGCAGAACATCCTGAGGCTGAAAAAAAAGAAAAATCCATGAGAGAGATAGACATGCTTGGAGTAGCAAAATCAACAGTTGGGTACATTCTGAGAAAAAAGGAATTGACTGGTGAGCTTGGGAACTCTAAAAGGCCTGGGCGTCCACGGATGACAACAGTGGTGGATGATCGCCACATACTTTATTTGGTGAAGAAGAACCCGTTCACAACATCAACTGAAGTCCAGAACACTCTCAGTGAAGTAGGTGTATCTGTCTCTAAGTCAACAGTAAAGAGAAGACTCCATGACAGTAAATACAAAGGGTTCACATCTAGATGCAAACCATTCATCAATTCCAAAAATAGACAGGCCAGAGTTAAATTTGCTGAAAAACACCTCAAGAAGCCAGCTCAGTTCTGGAAAAGTATTCTATGGACAGATGAGACAAAGATCAACCTGTACCAGAATGATGGGAAGAAAAAAGTTTGGAGAAGAAAGGGAACGGCACATGATCCAAGGCACACCACATCCTCTGTAAAACATGGTGGAGGCAACGTGATGGCATGGGCATGCATGGCTTTCAATGGCACTGGGTCACTTGTGTTTATTAATGACATAACAGCAGACAAGAGTAGCCGGATGAATTCTGAAGTGTACCGGGATATACTTTCAGCCCAGATTCAGCCAAATGCTGCAAAGTTGATTGTCCATCTGTACTATGAAGCGCCGTCCAATGACCCCAAGCATACAGCCAAAGCTACCCTGGAGTTCATGAGTGCCAAAAAGTGGAACATTCTGCAATGGCCAAGTCAATCACCAGATCTTAACCCAATTGAGCATGCATTTCACTTGCTGAAATCCAGACTTAAGACGGAAAGACCCACAAACAAGCAAGACCTGAAGGCTGCGGCTGTAAAGGCCTGGCAAAGCATTAAGAAGGAGGAAACCCAGCGTTTGGTGATGTCCATGGGTTTCAGACTTAAGGCAGTGATTGCCTCCAAAGGATTCGCAACAAAATATTGAAAATAAAAATATTTTGTTTGGGTTATGTTTATTTGTCCAATTACTTTTGACCTCCTAAAATGTGGAGTGTTTGTAAAGAAATGTGTACAATTCCTACATTTTCTATGAGATATTTTTGTTCAACCTTCAAATTAAACGTTACAATCTGCACTTGAATTCTGTTGTAGAGGTTTCATTTAAAATCCAATGTGGTGGCATGCAGAGCCCAACTCGCGAAAATTGTGTCACTGTCCAAATATTTCTGGCCCTAACTGTATGACTTAGTGGGAGTGGTGTACAGGGTCTTAGCAGTAAAGAGTATTCCATATTTCTGCCAGATACCCACAGAGATATTGAAATCTGAAAAAAGGGACTTCTGCTCATTGAAGGTAAGAACTGCTCACATAGGGTTCAACTCCACAGCAAACAACTCTATTTTATGCTATATGTTGCTCTCTATATGTTTGGGGTGACTGCACATAGGGTTGCATAATGTGGATTATGAATGTAAGTGTACACAAGGTTCGTAATGTGGATGATGAGGGATAGATATCCCACATACCCAGCTTTCCAGTAACTGTACTGCGCAAGAGAGATGGGGAATGAACATAATACATGTACAGTATGCAGTGTAATGGATA
>JARQOC010002295.1:0-27200 GCA_033576535.1 Allobates femoralis
TGACACCAGGATCAGTGGGGTGTTGGGTGTTGCACCCCCACTGATGAGACATTTCATGACCTATTGAAAGGATAATCTGTCAGTGTTAAAATAGTGGACAACTACCATAAAGGAGAACTCCAGGGAGAGAAAACCTTTTAGTGCAGTCCCTGCCCTGCTACATGATGAAGCAGAGCTGTACACTGCAGTTCTAGGATATATAGATTGCTTATAATTCAATAAAATCATACCTGCTCCTCAGCTCTGACCCCCTCTCAGGGGACATAACATTTCAGCATGTCAGGCTCATGCAGGAGCAGAGCAGGAGGTGTGTCGGGGGCATGGACCCTGGGAGCTGCAGGATTATCCTAAATTCCAGCCCCCTCACACTTCTGTATAGGAAGGGAGCATGGCCACCGGCCCCATGCTCATACTACAATACAGCTCCTGATGTACCATCCTATGTAACAGATAAAATAGATAGATAGATAGATAGATAGATAGATAGATAATAGATAGATGATAGATAGATAGATAGTAGATAGATAGATAGATAGATAGATAGATAGATAGATAGATAGATACAAAAAACAGACACAAGGAGCAGAACAGAAAAATAGTAAGAGGGGGCAAGGGTGTCCATTGTATACAGGTACTAAAATGTTACAGCACTCAGATGCTTTTGAGTGATTCAAAAGGATTTGAATCACTCAAAAGCATCGGAGTGCTGCCACATTTTTGTAACTGTATAGATAGATAATGAATAATTTAGGAGCAGCACTCCATCTTATTGTGCTGCTTACTGTACCCTAAAACCTGGGGGTTTAAATATCTATTATAAGCTTAGTGGCAATATAAGGAAGCATCTTCTGAATCTGGTTAGTGTAAAATGTAACACACTATAAAACACTAGGGTTAACACTATCTTTAATAATGTTTTATATCACTAATAGAAGTTTTGCCTAGATGTGGAGAGGGTACCATAGAAGGATGAAATCCTGAAGACTCCCCACGAAATAAGGGCAAGACACCCTAAATGGGAGTCTCAGTAAATTGGGGGAAGGGTCAAAATCTGGAGACTTACCCATTAGAAGGAAGAAAAGAAAATAAAACTTATTTTTTTATATTAACACTTAAAATAAAATTCCTTTTTTACAATTATAAATATATAGAATAAGAAACATAGAAATGGCACATCATTTAAGTAATTATAACATGAGGGCACTTTAAATACTCTGAGAACACAAGGGTGCCTTGGCTGCAAGATGTCATGATGCTGGGAGCAAGCTGAATGTGCTGGCACTGAAGGAGCGCCACTGCACGTCATTAGGAACAGCCAAGTTGCCAAGGACGACAAGTACACATAGTTACACAGAACTACACATGCAGGATAATGACGCACCTCCGCACGCCGCAGGCACATGGAAAGTGAGGAGATTGGAATCATGACGGAATCCAGTGCACGAGCAGATGGTAAACAGCTATTTACAGTTTAAAGTGAGGGAGATAAGGAACATTATGAGCAGCTGAGAGGGTTATTACCCAATTTACTATTATATGACAAAAGTAACAAATATGAAAGAATATTGCATTGATATTATTATAATAATCACATTATCAAGCTCTGTTCATTTAGTATAGCAGTATGTAATAAGTATGAGAAACATGCCATGTAAAATTCTGTAATTACTATACAACAATGTAATTGATTAATTTAAGATATAGGAGTGTATAAAACCCTGGCCATTGTAGCCAGAGGTTGCTGGAGGAAGGGTTGCACTACCCGAAACGTCGCGGTGTCACCATGCTGCAATAAAAGGGACACTTTGCACAAAAAGGATCCGAGTGCCGCAACTTCATTGAACTGTATAGATAGATAGATAGATAGATAGATAGATAGATAGATAGATAGATAGATCGATGAATACATAGGATAGATAGATTTATGGGTGGATGGTTAAATATATAAGATATATGATAGACAGTTTTATAGATAGATGATAGATAAATACACAGACATGTGAGACAGATGATGGAAAGATATGTCAAGCCCATATATGTTTGGTGCACAGTATAAGGAATAATGAAACTTTGGGGTTTATACCATGTCTAACAGATGCTGCAGACTGTGGATGCCCTGCTGTGACTGTCACTAAGGAGTGATGATGATGATACATGGAAAGTTTCAGGGGACAGGAAGCAACCATGTTCTATTGGAGGAGGGGAGATCATGCAGAGCTGAATCGATAAGTGTACTGCCTGTGCTCCTAGCCTCACAATAACAGTACACGTTATGCACGATCATACAGAAGGGGATCACTGCGTGTATTTGTATCTGCTTGGTGACATGATTGCTATTTCAAGTCTGGACGCTCTGTCACATAGGATGGTGTGGCGCCCCTGTTACACCTTAATATAAAATTGTGTTTTTTTTTCCCTGTAAGGACATCAGCTCAGGGTTCACTCTATGGAGTCTGTTTTTACACCCACCTAGGACCACACCACTTAGAATACGGGGAACTGATAATTTAGTAGGTCCCAAAGGGTGGGGGCGGAGCCTAGGATAGAGGGAGGGTGACAGTTGACAGTTTACCTCAGACGGTGCTGGGAAGGCAGACAGAGTGGTCAGGCCTGACAGCCCAGCTGAGTGGAGGGTGCCCCATCTTTAAGTCAGGACCCAGGACAGAAGGCAACGGACCAGGACTGGTTGGAGCCGGCTGGTCACGTTGGGGAGCATCGGCATTGCAGGTAGCCAAAGTAGTCAGGTGTTTATCACTGACTATAGACCGACGAGCTGCGGGCCCAACACAACCGGGTTGCCGTATGCACCACAAGGTACCTCACCCCTCAGGAACACAATAGATCCATAACCGGTGGGAAACGGCCCGAATACCGACGTTGGGGGAGAGTTTGGACTCCTCTTAAATCTGGGAAAGGATAACCTTGCCTTATTGAAGGAGATCAGGGGACTGGCGGGAGAGCTCTGCAAGGGTGGAGAGAAAGAAGGACAAGTTTATCCCAAAAAGCCATAGAAAGTAGGACATCTAGAGACTCCATAACAGGGAACCTGGAGCTGGAGACCGACCTCCGGTAAACTGGACTGTACCGTATACCATCACCATATTCCGGTACCTATTAAAGTGGAGTAAACTTGCTTTGGACTCTGTCTTCCTTACTGTGGTGCCCGGAGGGCCCAGCAACAGCAGCAGCTCAGCAGAGGGGTAAGAACTGCAGTACCAACATCTACTACTACTCCCTTCATCCCCATCATCATCCACAATTACTTTCATTGCTGCCCTGAGGTAAAGCTCCACCTGTGGGAGCTGTTCCACACTCTGCTGCACCCACCATCACCTCAGCGGCCGGCTTGCAGCACCGGTACCATATTACCGGGAACTACAGGTGGCGTCACGTTTCCATGTAAATAGCCCCTTTCTCCCATCATCAACATCCCCCCCTTCAAATGTTCCCCAGGGCACGGCACCGGGATCCCGTCCACCCGTGACTCCCTAATCTGCAGACCCGGTGGCCGAGTACCCCCCTAGCCCTGGTCTCATCAATGGTATATCAGGGCTGGATTGTAGTATGAGCACGGGGCCAGCAGCCATGCCCCCTTCCCATACAGAAGTGTGAGGGGGCTGGAATGTAGGATGATCCTGCAGCTCCCAGCATCCATGCCCCTGACACCTCCTGACCTCTGCTCCTGCATGAAGGTGACATGCTTAAATGTCCTGTCCCGAGGGGAAGGTCACAGCTGAGGAGCAGGTATGATCTTATTGAATTATAAGCGATCTATAGATCCTAGAACTGCAGTGTACAGCTCTGCTTTATTATATAGCAGCAACATTACAAAGTATTCACTGATCTCACTGAGACCAGTCCAAGAAAACACTGCGGGTAGCTGGCTAAAGCGCTCAACACAGTGAATTCCTAGGCACATTGCCTCCTGGGAATTATGAATATGCAAATAGAGTCTGTGGAGCCTCAGTTAGGAGTCTACTAGGCCTTGCTTCCACCTAGCCAGAATCCTACTCCATACTGATGAGGGGCAACACCCGAAACAGCTGTCTGTGGATGGATACCTGGCCTTGGTATTCCCTTGTCATATCTCTAAGCTTGTAAAAGAGCTGGATATTGACTAAAAGGGCCACTTAACATGGTGGTTATGGTGTTCTCCGCAAGGTGCCACCCCTTGGCTCGGTCCTTCCCTGGAGGGATATCTGGCTAGTCCTGTGTTTGAGACTCCTAACTGAGGCTCTATTTGCATATTCATCATATAGCAGGGCAGGGACTGTGCTAAAATGTTTTCTCTTGCAGCTTCCAGGAGTTCCCCTTTAACCAAGGGAATAAAAAAAGCCACAAAATCTTAGTAAAATGGGGCACAAACTATAAATAAAGGCAAAATAGTCAAAAACAGTCTTCAAACAATCCAGGTGAGGTACAGAACGGTCACAAGCATGAGTCAAATATATGAGTCAAACATGACAATTTGGATAAACAGAAACAATTAGATATATTGAAGGTACATGGTTATAAAAGCTGTTGTCAGTTGGTAGGAGCGATTACACTTTAACCTGTTATAAAAGTGATAAACAATAAAGGATTAATAGAGAAATAATTGCCATTCAAACTATTGCATCATGTATTCTTGTTTATCCATTTTTGGTATAATAGGTTATTTTGATCATAGTGATTTGATCTTTCCTTGTGAAATGACACATCCATTGTCCATGTAATGTGTAAACATCTTCTATGACAAAGTTGTAACAGGCACTGACTGTTACTTGTAGCCACACTGTCATGACTCACATTTTCTTCCAGTGAACAATGGGTCTCTACTGTGAATCCAAGAAATCTCCCCAAATGCATGACCGAGGATCATACACAACATAAAAGACTCCTGTGTCAAAGCCTAGGTCAGTCTGAGTGCTTGTGGCTAAATTTGTATGCACAGGAAATATCTTTTCTATGGTATGAAATTTATTTGATGTATTCGGACACCAATTTAATAGCTTTTAAAATAAGTGTGAGCTTTAAGCATGTCTGCTTCACTTCCGTAAATGTATAATACTCTGCTATATTAGTCCTGAAAATTGAGGATAGTTCCATTTTTTGAGAACTAAGGAAAGAGCAAATGTTACGCTGGTAGGCAGAAACTGTCTTCCATTATTTTAGGGATTAATGAAACGTGAATGGAAGACAAAAATAAAACAAATGTATATGCAAAGTGAGAGAAGTACTGTAGACTATATGAAGAGAAGCGGAGGTTAGGAGCAAGGAATCAGAAAAAAAAGTGGAGTGTTGGGAATATGAATTTATTGGTAACTTACACACTAAAAAGGCAAGAGCTGGTGAAAACGAGCACAGAAACTTTGCAATTGCTGAGAATGTGTTACCTTTAAATCCTAATGAGTAGCAGTAAGCATACAACAAATTGTTCATTTCAGTTTCATTAAAGTGAATTGTTAACGTGAACCACATGGAGGTACACTAACGCGGTCCATCTACATGTCATTGCATCACCTTGGAAGATGTTCATTACTGTTAAACATTTGAGTTTCCCAGGCCCTAGTGTGTGAGAAACTGATACATTCCTGTTCCCATTGTCCCTGCTAAGTAGGGGGACAGCTATCTAGGAGCACTAGGACTTTCAAACACTACAGTACTTTTTTATTACACCAATGATCCATTAGAAAAGAAACTTAAAGCTCACGTAAAAGACTTCACAAAAGAGTCAATCAAGAGTTCAGAAGATTCCATAAAGCAGACTTCCCTGAATAATACTCATAGATCAATATCAGGAATTGTTACATAAGATAAGATAAGATAAACTTTATTGATCCCGGAGGAAATTACAGTATTACAGCAGCAGAACAAAGATCAAGAACATTTCACACTTTACAAAATAAGTCTATATGGACAGCAGATGCAGGTAGACTGGTACATGTACCTCACCTATTTCCCCCATACACATAGAACTTCACATAGTCTTGGGATGCTTTACACTTATACATTTGTTAAACATCCCCACAGCTGTCGGAACAAACGATTTTCTGTATCTTTCCTTTTTACACATTAGTTGGATTAGACGCTTGCTGAATGTGCTCTTCTGCTTCGCAAACAGTTCAGAGAGCGGGTGTGTATTGTTGCTCATTATAGCCTTACATACAATAGTTACTGCGGTAAAATTAAAACTAAAAATAAGAGGCAGCATTTTTTTCACAAAACTGAAACATACAAATATTTATTTGGTCAATTAATAAAACACTAATCATCAGACTGTCAGTTACCTTCTGATAATTTCTTCATTAGCATTGATGAGCGAGCGTGCTCAGCACTGCTTGATACTAGTGGAGTGCTCGGGTACGCTCAAATCTCTGCTGAATATTGTGGGAGCTCGGATATGTCATTTGTGAACGATCCGATACAAAGAGCAGGATTGTATACAAAAATACATCATTCCCTTCATTGAACGATGGGAGCCGCTTTCAGTCTCTAAATGGATCTCACTGGTGAGTAAAGGCAACATGTCCAGATGCTGTGTGCAAATAAAAATTAAAAAAAAAACTTGCCCATCCTCCCCGAAAATATTCTGTTTATGGCTGGCTGTATTTAGGTGGAGTGCCGGACTGTCCAATAATTAATTTCCATTATACCCGTTACTTAAGTCAAGCCCAAACCGAGCACCCAAGCACTTTATTGTTTGCTCATCACTGTTCATTAATAATGACATTTATGATGATCAAATACATATATTGTAACATTTTGTAATAAACTGCATATTGCACCCCTAATATGTGAAAGCTATGCAGATGTACACTACTGTCAGGTTTGTTTTTTAAAATAAAACAGGATGTATCATTTTTCTGGTGGCTTTATAACACATTAGATAGCTTTCATTTAGCTTACAGCTATTTTAAACTCACCATAGTGTACAAAAGGGATTTCAGATGGTCTTTATGTGGATAACTTGCCATTCATGATTGGTCTGTAAAGGCTGTTATTTTGGAGAACAATGCCATAACTTACAATAACCAATCACTGATTGATCTCTGCCGTGATATGTGGCCCACTCTGGGGTTCTATTGATGTGATGCAGACCGGTCATTTCTAATGAATAACTTTTCTCATGGGTATCAAAGGATCAGATAGGTAGGGTTGAAGGACAAGGGGGCATTGAAGTTGTCATTGTGAGATCCTTTTCTGTAAACTACACACTGCAGATATAAAATTCCAGCTTTATGCCAGTCTTTGAAGACTGGCAAGAAAAATCTGTAATATTTTCAGCACTGTGGTTAATATACCTTGAAACAAGCAGAAAACAGAAAACATTGTTTGTCCTTGATATCACCACCCATAGTTTTGTATAAAAATGTTCTTGTTTAAAATAATCAAATGAATTGGCTGTAAGGAAGGCCTTGGAAACAGACTCATAATTGACTTTTTTTCTTGAGAAATCAACAAGTGAACTATGAGTAATAATACCACGTATGACTGCACAAGGCCAGAGTAAAACACAGACAACCTGGGGGAAGGTCTCTGTTTCTGACTTTTCTAATCGCACTGTTTACAATGCTCATTTCCACGGATTAGTTGGAATCCATTTGCTCTTTCACATATGCTGCATGTTCTGCTCACATTTGGAAATATTGTAAATGTTCATGTGGTAAGAATTGCCACGGGGTATAACCTTCAGCTTGCTTTAGTTGTCCTTAATTAACCTGCAGTAAGCTCTTAACATTAGATAGAGAAGTAAAATACTATTTTTGGGTATTTTTATATACTAAAACACATTGAAATAATTTTTTTTTTTGTAAAAAAACCCCACCCCTTTAGAGACCATCCCTCTAAAAAAAATTATTGTTTATTGCAATTTTAGTGGCTTGCCTCAAATATGTTTGACTAAAGTTACTTTAATTACTTTAAGCACAGGGGCGTAACTAAAATAGGTGCAAGGGTTGCAATCACATCCGGGCCCTGCAGCCTAGGGTGGCCCCAAAAGTCCCTTTGGCCCCATTGGAGCTTTCGCATCAGGGCCACTGGGCCTGAAGTTACACCACTGTTTAAGCATACTGTAATTCATGAAATATGTATATTATGTGTCAACTTAATTAATATGCATCCTTCAATAATGAAAGACATAAAGCCTTTGTACAATAGGAAAAAATTATAAATAGCTAATAAAAAAAAGAATCAAACAATGTCCTAAACATAAAGAACATACAGATGTCTAGAACAAAATCATTTTTTCCAAGAACCTACATATGTGAAAAACGCTATTAACCTGCAGATATGCAGTTAATCTGCTGGTTAATAGCATCCTGAATCTGCCCACCACCTGCATATTAAACCCCACTGCCAGGAGGAAGCGAGCTTTAATCCTCTTGACAGCCTTCCTGTTTCAGTCATGCAGGCGGCGCAGGTGCGGGTTCAGTCATCGCTCTGAGTACAGAGAGGGATCTCAAAAACTGCTTCCCCCTTCACTGACTGACAGCTTTCTCTAATGCAAAGTGGCTGTCAGTTAGTGTAGGGGGAGCAGTCACAGCCCCCACTCTCCATACACGGAGCTGTAACTGAACCCGCACTGGCGCCACCCTCATGACTGAAACTGGAACATTGAGAATGCTGTTAACCTGTACATAAACTCCATATCTGTAGGTTAATAGTGCTTTTTTTTCATGTGACAGGTTCCCTTTAGGTAAGCTGTAACTGTAAACACACAAAGCACATGATCATATACATGACAATGTCCTCAATTGACCCTGTAGAGTTGTAAGCTCTTTAACACTTAACTTCCATAGTGCAGGTAGAAGAAGTGAATGAGTTACTTCTCCAAGAATTAATTGGCCAAAGGTATTTGAATCAAAAGTAATGAGATTGTAAGTGCGCTATTTACAGATACCCGGCTTACTAGAGGGGGTTTTCCTCTACATAAATACTGAAAATTTATCCAGTGGGTAGGTCATCAGTGTAAAATTGGGCTAAAGCTCCCGTCACACACAACGATGCACCAGCGATTCCGACAATGATACGACCTGGTAGGGATCGCTGGTACGTCACTTTGGGGTCGCTGGTGAGATGTCAAACAGTCAGATCTCAGCAGTCGACTTCAGCAACGATCCAAATTGATACAGAGGTCGTTAAGAATTGTCACTCTCGGGCGTAGTTTTGAGAACTTTGGTTGTTGTCCCTTTCAAACACAGCAATGCAGAGTTCCCAGCAGGAGCGCAACGACCAAAAAATGACCCAGAGCACTTTGTAACAATCAGCGATCTCACAGCAGGGTCTGATCGCTGCTAAGTGTCACACGTAGCGAGATCGCTGTTGCATCACAAAACCTGTGACGTTACAACGATCTCGGTAACGATCTTGTTATGTGTGATGGGGGCTTTAGGTTCCATTCACACTGCGTTTTTGGTCTGTTTTTGCTCATCAGTTTTTGTAGCCAAACCCAGGAGTGGGTGATAAATACAGAAGTGGTGATGAGTTTCTATTATACCGTATATACTCGTGTATAAGCCGACCCGTGTATAAGCCGACCCCCTACTTTTGCCCCAAAAATCTGGAAAAACCTATTGACTCATGTATAAGCCGAGGGTGGACCCCAGCACAGGTATACAGCCCCCAGCAGTGTGGTATACAGGCCCCCCAGTGGTAGTATACAGCAGCCCCAGTGGTAGTATACAGATTCCCCAGCAGCCCCAGTGGTAGTATACAGGAGCCCCAGCAGCCCCAGTGGTAGTATACAGATTCCCCAGCAGCCCCAGTGGTAGTATACAGGAGCCCCAGCAGCCCCAGTGGTAGTATACAGCAGCCCCAGTGGTAGTATACAGGAGCCCCAGCAGCCCCAGTGGTAGTATACAGGAGCCCCAGCAGCCCCAGTGGTAGTATACAGGAGCCCCAGCAGCCCCAGTGGTAGTATACAGGAGCCCCAGCAGCCCCAGTGGTAGTATACAGCAGCCCCAGTGGTAGTATACAGGAGCCCCAGCAGCCCCAGTGGTAGTATACAGCAGCCCCAGTGGTATACAGCAGGCCCCCAGGGGTACATATAGCAGCCCCCAGGGGGTACCCAGCAGCCCCCTGGGGGTACCCAGCAGCCCCTGGGGGTACCAACAGCCCCCTGGGGGTACCAACAGCCCCCAGGGGGTACCAACAGCCCCCAGGGGGTACCCAGCAGCCCCCTGGGGGTACCAACAGCCCCCTGGGGGTACCAAAAGCCCCCAGGGGGTACCAACAGCCCCCTGGGGGTACCAACAGCCCCCAGGGGGTACCCAGCAGCCCCCAGGGGGTACCCAGCAGCCCCCTGGGGGTACCAACAGCCCCCAAAAGCTGGCACTGTCCCCCCTTGTAAGGCCTCCCCCCCGCTGCTTATACATTACCATCCCGGTGTTCTGATCGGCGCCGCTCCTCGGTGCTGCGTCTTCATCCTCCCGTCCGCGCTGGCTGCATCCAGGATCTCCGGCGGTCGCGCGATGACGTCATATCGCTGCGACAGCCGGAGAACCCGGATGGATGCAGCCAGCGCGGAGGATGAAGACGCACCGAGGAGCGGCGCCGATCAGAACACCGGGATGGTAATGTATAAGCAGCGGGGGGGGGGGCCCTTACAAGGGGGGACAGTGCCAGCTTTTGGGGGGGCATATGCACTGCTTCCCCCTGCCGCTGATTGACAGGGGGAAGCAGTGCATATATAATGAGCGGCCCCACGTGACGGGGCCGCTCATACAGCAGCCCCCCCCGCCTCCTCCAGCCTCCACAGCCCCCGGGACACAGCCCCCCCGTATATGACCCGTGTATAAGCCGAGGGGGGGGACTTTTCAGCCCAAATTTTGGGCTGAAAAACTCGGCTTATACACGAGTATATACGGTACTTTTCCTCTGATTGTTCCACTCATGGTTTTGGCTACAAAAACTGATCAGCAAAGATAGACCAAAAACGCACAGTGTGAATGTAGTCTTATTACATGTCCAGTAATTATCCGTTAGAACAGATCCAGCAGAACGTTACTTTGTCTGTTGCTTATAAAAAAAAAAAAATTAAAAAAATATCATTTCAGCTTGACCCTTTTTATTTAACAATGAAGTCTATGGAAAACTGATTTGTTATTTAAGCATCCATTATTTTACATTTGAAACTGATTCAGTAATCAAAAATGGATCCTTTACAACTGAAAGACAATTGGATGGGTAACTAATAGAGCCTTTTTCCATAGACTTTAAAGTCAAAAAATGGTTCCATATGAAATCATTTTTTTTTTTTTAAACTGCCAAAATAGTTGTGTCTGCACAACTTTTTGCCAACAGATTGCTGCTGGATCTAACAAATGATTACTGGACATTGTTAAAGACCTGGTTATATATCAATCCAATCTACAAACAGAGAAATGTTAACATGAGGAATCTTATTTTACAAGAATGTAATACAACTTGTGATACTTCAAGTCAAGTCTTAGTTTGAAAGCTTTGTATATGTCATTCTAATTTATAATATCTATTATAATAATATAGTACAAATAAACTAAAGCTGATGGGCTCATGATAAATATCAATAATTATAAAATGTTATGTTAAAATATTTATATCCACAATAAAATGTCTATAGTCATGTTATCTGATGCAAGTATTGTATCCAAAACTTACCTATTACACTCGACCCTATAAGGAGAGACATGTGTCTCTAGGACATTAATTCCCCAATTCCAGTCCTTAAGTTCACCAACAGATCATCAGGATTTCCCTAATATTGCCCAGGTGATTAGCATTATCATCTGTGTAAGGCTGGTGTCACACAACTATATGACTAGTTTGAGGTTAGTATGGTGCTGGCAGGACTGGCTGTGGCTCTCCTGACCTTAGTGTGACAGCTACATATTTGTCTATGCTACTGTCACTCTCAGGTTAGGAGAGCCGCCGGTCAGTCCATTGCTACGCTCACACGAGTCAAATGGCAGTGTGACTCTAGCCGGATACTAAGGAAATCCTGAAAATATGATCTGTTGGTGGCTCTTGAAGACTGGAGTTGGGAAACACCGCTCTAGGGAATACAGATGTGCTGTGTATGTGCTGCAGACATTTTGAGGCACAGCAAAATGTGAGTGAAAATCTTCCATAGTTTGTAAACAGGGTACCAGAAATGGCAATAACATGTATGTGGCTTGTCATCAGATTCGACATGGATATGGTGTAGGTTCTGCACCAAAACCCTTGTTTAAACAACGCCATAAAATCTTTAAAAAAATAAGCTAGACACATATAGACTTGTGCACGACCCTACAATTTGTAAGTCTTCATATGGGGACTTTAACTATTGCATTTATGTTTACTCTGACAGGTATGATACAATGTGTAGTAAACTATTGAATGCTGTATGATGAGTTACATATGTTAATAAATTCTATTAAATATCTTACTTTGCATAACAAGATTTGATGTATAAGTGGTATTACATAGATATTAGTTATAAAAGGTTAAATAATACATGCAAAATAAGAATTTGGTAGCAATGTTTATTTACCGTATATACAATCATCAGAGCCATATATGTTTAGGTAATTTGTCAGATATATTGTCTGTCAGCTATAATATTTTTGTAACAAGCGCTCAATAGGCACAATTTCCTATCCTTAAATGTACGAATAACTACATCAGATGTCTAAATACAGAATATGAGACCTCGCTCATTCAGTCAGAGAACAAAGGTGTGGGCAGGTTCTAATGGAAAGCAATTCAGTTAATCTACACACGGCTTATCTGACTGTCAGTCTACTGAATGATGTCATTGTTTCTGGTTTGTCCTGAGCAGACAGAAGATAGGATTACATGTATTGAAAATCTGAATTCATTATCTGTGGACAATTTTATTAATCCTGGCATCTGCGGCTGCATATTCTTTCTGGGTTGGTATTAAAGACAATGAACCTAACTGGTATGGTGTTGTCTATAAGTAATCAATCATACTACTACTTTTAATATCTATTATGCCTTAGGAAAATGGGAGCAAGAATACAATTTTTATGAACTGGCAAAACTACAATTCTACATAACATAAATGGAAGCTATCACCTACAAAAATGCTATTTCAGTACAAATATAATGATAATTTGAAGATAAGTTAAAGAATGTTTGTACCGTGTTAGCCTGTAGATAGAAAAATATTGGAATCTGAGAGTCCCTCAGTGGTTGATACCTTTTGGTAAGCATAGCATAGTAATACAATTTGTTCGGGCCCCTTTACACGCGGCTACATTTCTTGGGTGGCTACAGGTAACTTACTGGTTGCAGTGAAATCATGGAGACAAGGTTCTATCTTGTTGCTGTGTACAAATGGAATAATCTCTCCATGATTTCACTGCAACCAGTAAGTTACCTGTAGCCACCCAAGAAATGTAGCCGCGTGTAAAGGGGCCCTTCCTGTTATCTTAGAATTTCGACTTTATTTTCCCAGCTCATTTCCCCCTCCCTAGCCTGACTCTGCTTTACATCACCTGTCGTATTTACTACATCATCTAACACTGCTTATGTATATATGTATGTGTCTTCAGAATTTGTGTCATTATCAGCCTGATGAAGGGGCCATAGTGTCCCAAAAACATGCTATGCTTACCATCTTTTAAGTTAGCCATTAAAAGGTATCAACCACTGAGGACTCTCAGATTCTGATAATTTGAAGATAAATACCATTTTCTTTGACAGTGTAGCAGGATCTGTGGCTACAGGGAGAAAATGCTGTTATATCCTCCCTGTAGCCACTTGCCTCTAATTATTGTGGCAGTGCTGGGAATGGCTATAGTCACAACTCACTTCACAAGGCGTGCACACTAAACAGTCCCCTGCACCTTGACTAAGGCTGTCTTCACACTTGCGCTCCCTGCCGCTGCGTATTGCGGCGTGGAAGTGCAAGCCGAGCGCAGACACCGCGCGTCCCTATGTTTAACATGGGGACGCACAGTGTATGCACTCAGGTGCTCATGGCCGTGCGCACTCATTGCCCGCCATGTCTGATTTGTACGCATGCGGATGCTTGCGTACAAACCACACATTCTCGTCTGCACCATGAACGCGACATGTGATGATGCATGCGTACAAATTGAGTACAGAAGTCTATCAGTGTGCACGGCCATGCGCAGCTGAGCGCATCTCCGTGCATCCCCATGATAAATATATGGAGGCGCGGTGTCTGCGCTCGGCTTGTGCTTCCCTGCCGCAATACGCAGCGGCGGGGAACGCAAGTCTGAAGGGACCCTAACAGCCTACACTGTAGTGCATGTGTGCAAAGCACAGTGAGCAGTGATTGTTATAGTCCTAGAGTCAGTTGATGACTGAAAGAGAGTGGCTGCAGGGAAAATATAATTTAATGTTAACCATTTAGCTGCAGCCCCAATTAACCTGCTAAATATAATTAAAATGCTATTTACTTGCAAATTACCACTATATCTGTAGGTAAATAGTGTTTTTATATATTCAGGTTCCCATTAATTGACAATAAGGTAATTACCACAAGTGTTCCAGTCATGAACAGAGGGGTGCTGTGTCAAAATATGGACTGCTATAAAAGTCACCTGCATTTTGCTGACTTCCTCATGGTTGCCCTGCACTATTGTCAAATAATTACCCCCATAAAGGTATTATTATAGATATTCTGTTTACATAAGGCCAGAGGCTGTTGAGAACGATTTTTCGTCTGATGAATGACTATGTTGATCTCTAATTGGGTGATTGATGGCCTTTTTAGACAGGAACAAGTATTCCTAAGGATATTCATTCCCAATTATTAATCAGTGTAAACGGGCTAACAGTCTGGCACTGATCACTTATTAAAGCTTATACTGTAATTGTGTATGAACAGGAATCCTTTGACTCTTTTACTGACACTAACGAGTTGGCTCCATCAGGTCCACTTTATTTTCAGTACTGATCAGAATAATGCCTGCAGCTCTATTCTGTCCCTAAGAAGTAGTTGACTCTTTAAAAGTCTATCAAGTGACAGTTATGGAAGTTAAGAACAGAAACTTCTTTTACTTTATAAAATAGACCACTTGATCCAAACCATTATTCAGGGACAACCATAGCAACATACAGTAAATGTAATTTAATCCACATTTGTTCATCTTTTTAGAACTGTCAACTTTGTCCTTGAATTTTACAGATCCGACAAGACTAGCTTTAAAATGATGTGACATCTCTCATTGTGCTATAGAGGCAATGCCCAGGGGCATTAAGGAGCATTATGCCATGTTAGTGCACCACATATACCAAACTTTAGAGCACTCTTGTTCTAGGATTACTCAATGGAAGTAAAGCAGCATACAGAACAAACAGAGGGCCTGTGTTTAATGTATGGCAATGTATTAGAGATTAGCGAATCTTTCAAAATGCAAATTGTCACTTCAATGAAGAAGTGGATGAACTCTAGCGCCACCTTTAGGTAGCAATCCTCAAAGTCATAGTCGACTCTTTAACAAGCCTTTTAATATGACCAAGGATTTGTGCCAGATCAGAACCCCAAACTACAGATGCTGCGTTTAATATAGCATGCATGTTAAATCTATAAAGGAAAAGTGACTGGCGGTTACCTACAGTACTCCAGATCCCGAAACAGTCAAATCTAACAGGTTGAAATAAATACTGGCTGATCATTAATTTTCCTGAACAGAGGACAATGTAAGATGCAACCTGGTAAGTAATGGGACATTACTAAATATTTAGGATACAATTTGAACACAGACTATAGACTATTGTAGACTGCTATGGCGTTCTTTAGCTGCGGTAAAGCCTTGTTAACTCAATTATAATGGATTCAATAATTAAAATGTGAAAAGACTGTGTAATATGCTGAAGTTTTCCCTTACAAACAATGAGACATGAACAAGGATGTCATAATAATTATTGCTGACATATTATACTTTATCTCATAGCTAGGATCCTGGGCTGTGGTTTAGGCTGTGTTGTTTGGAAAAAGGACGCTGCGGAAAATCAGCGCGTGACCTTCAAGCTTTACATTTGAAATTTTAGACGTGAAGGTTTTAGCTGTCCTTTATATTTCGTTTCACATTATGTAGTGTGTGTGTGGTATGGACACTGCCGTCTTACTGTCGGATTCTACAATGAAGCCAAGTTAAATCCGGAACATCTGGTTCGCACATTTCCCTTCAGTATGAAGAATATTTATGCATGTGCAGAAAATAAAAGTTTCAAACTTGCCAAAAGGAATTGACTTACAAATTTGAAATAAATGACATAAAAAATGTAAACCTCCCATTTTATACTTCAAGATTTGACGTGGACAAACCAATTTAATTAGGTAATTAAAGGGGAGGACAATACTCTACCCAAAATATTTACACTCAGTTCAGTCCCCGTCTCCTGGAACATAGACTATTATTTTACCCAGCTTTCCTAGAGACATGAACTGAACTGGTATTTGTAGGATCCATGAAAAAGGTCTAATGTATTTAGATGATCATTAGGAAGGCTTCTTTTTTTACATGTGATATCCACTTTAATAACCATATGTAATCAACCATACTACTTTTGCTACTACAACTAACCACATAATTATATAGGAGTGTGCAAATGAAAGATACACTCCCATTATTATTGTTTTTCATTAAATATGTGTGCATATTCATGTAATATAGTGTGAGTGAATTAATATAATCACCTATCGCAACCTTCTCCAGAATCTAGCGCTGTTCTGCTCCCCTTCTCTGTGACGCCACCACGATTCCGAATATCTGGATCACTCTATGCTACATGCATGAGACAGAAGACTCCTTTACAATGTAAGCTTATGGGGCCTCATTATGATGCTCCACAAACTTACATTGAAAAAGCCACTTCTGGGTTATTCAGAGCACAGTTTCATCTTCAGAGTCTGCAGAGGGGTGATGTCACCCCTGAGGAGAGGAGTAGAATGTTGTTTTACACCAGAGAAGACGGCAGCAGATAATAAACTTATGGTGGGTTTACATGTCCCAACGTCGGTCCGATATTGGATCCGACAGCGCGGGAGCGCACTTTTTCTGCCCAGATTTCAAAGATCGCATCGGAGATTTACACACCGCGATATCAGCATACAACTTCTCTACGATGTCTACGCCCCCTTGTACGGCCGACCCAGGAACGACCATTTAACGTGGGAGAGAATAGGGGACGTTGTACTGCACATCGTAGTTGGGCGTTTACCAAGCCCGATCCGGCTCCAACCTCCATCCAATATCAGGCCGTTGGAGAGCACACTCATTCGATCCCCGATATCATTTTGGCATCGTTCGTGCATCGTACTGGTCATTTATACTATACAACGCACGAATGATATCGGGTCCAACACACGAACGACGTGACTTTTGGTCGGAGGTGGATGCCGATATCGGGACGTGTAAACCCACCATTACACTTCACAACATGCACGTATACACATATTTATAGACATGGCTGACTATGTTAACACTCTTGAAATTGTTCTTGAAAATGTAGTATTTCTCCAAGAAAATTAATGCAATTACACATGTTTGGTCATACCCATGTTTATTTGCTTTGTGTGTATTGGAACAATACAAAAACACAAAGAAGGAAAAGCAAATCGGACATAATTTCACACAAAACACCAAAAATGGTCCAGGCACAATTGTTGGCACCAGTCAAAAATTATGGGTAAACAATTTTGTTTCAAGCATGTGATGCTTGTTCAAACTCACCTATGACAAGCAGAGGTTGACTCACTCAATGCATTGTGTGTCTGTGTGTGCCACACTAAACATAGAGAACAGAAAGAGGAGAAGAGAACTATCTAAGGACTTGAGAACCACAAAAATATTAACAATCTTAAGGTTACAAGTCCATTTTCAGAGATCTTGAAGATCTTTTATCCCCTTTGTGCAAAATAATCAAATAGTTTACAACCCACAGCAATATATCTAATATTATTAGAGATGGACAGCAGAGAGAAATTGCTTAAAGATTGCAACACAGTATAGTTTGGATTGTGGATAAGGAGCCTCAATCAAGTTCCAAAGAAATTCAAGCTCTCCTGCAGGCTCAGTGTGCATCAGTATCAGCATGAACTATCCATCAACTATTAAATGAAATGAAACACTATGGCAGGACCCCACTGATGACAAACAGACATAAAAAGGCAGACGGCAATTTGCCAATATGTGCGTCAGTAAGGCTGTTTTCACATCACAATTTTTGGTCATCTGATTGTATCCGTTTCAAAACGGATACAATCGGATCCGAAATCGGATCCCATGTCCCCCTATGGGAATCGCATGGGATCGGATGTGCCACTATTAGCATCCGATTTTGGCACCATCCAATCCCATCCGATTTAATTACGGGCACAAAATCATAGCCTGCTACAATTTTGTGTCCGTGACTCACATCGGACAGTATCGGATCACTGCTGATCCGAGGCTGATCCGAGGGCCCACAGCAAGGGAGCCTATGGACATCGGATCCGAGTTCACCTCGGATCCGATGTCGGCTCCGTACTCCCTGTCTTTCCCTGCTTCTGCTCCTCCATCTTCTCCCCTCTCCTAGTCTATATGCTGTGCCCCCGCTATTCTATTCTGTGCCCCCGCTTCTATATCCTCATCTAATCCTTATCCTGTCCCCTGTCCTCTTCCCTGTGTGTAAAAAAAAAAAAAAACTCCTTCGGGAGAATACATCACCTGTCACCGGCTCCAACGCTGCAGCACCATCAGGGCAGAAGAGCCTGTGATGATGTCACATATCCGGTCAGCTGACAGGTCATGTGACCGGATCTGTGACATCATCACAGGTCCTTCAGCCCTGATGGTGCTGCAGCGTTGGAGCCTGTGAAAGGTGATGTATACTCCCGGAGGAGTTTTTTTTTTTTTTTTTACACACAGGGAAGAGGACAGGGGACAGGATAGGGATAGATGAGGATAGAGAAGCAGGTGCACAGCATAGAATATCTGGGGCACAGCATATAGACTAGGAGAGGGAAGAAGATGGAGGAGCAGAAGCAGGGAAAGACAGGGGACTGCAGGATCCACACGGATCCTGCATAGAATAGGATCGGATGGCTATTTGCCATCCGATTGCAGGGATCCGTGTGGATCCGTGCCTGTCCGTGGGATCCTCCTTCAAAGTCGGATCCCACAGACAGGCACAAAATCGTAGTGTGAAACCACCCTAAGCCAAAATCTTTCTAAGAAGCTATCTTGTGGACAGATTAGATTAGGATAGAGCTTATTGGTAAAGCACATCATTCTATTGTTACCAAAAACAGGATGAGGCTTACAAAGAAAAGAACACATTACCAACAGTTAAAGGGAACCTGTCAGGTCATTCTACCCCCCTCTGCTATCACTACCTGTCCCTGCACCTTGTTAGGTGATCCCTAACCATCCCTGTCTGATCTAAAAGTCCCCTATAAAGATTGAGAAAAATGACTTGTATACTTACATACAGTTTCCATTCAGAGACTGGAAAGGCGGGCTCTAGGGCTCCATTCTCCCTCCTTGCTTGCTCTCCGCACGCATTATCAGTCTTTCTTCTGTTTCACCTCCTGTTTGAAATTCCCACCTCCTTTGCTACTCTGATGCCCGGCCAGAATGTCATATCCGGCCCGGTGCATTGTGGGGGCTGATGATGTGGTACAGTCTGGCTCTGGTGCATGCACAGTGCGCATATTGCAGCCGAGCAGTACCATGTGATCAGCCCTTACAATGCACAAGGCCAAATATGACGTTACGGCTGGGCATCACAATGGCAGAGGAGGCAGGAATTTCAAACAGGAAGTGGAACAGAAGAAAGACTGATGACGCCCAGCGGAGCATGTGAGAGCAGGCGGGGAGGGAGAATGGAGCCCCGGAGCCCACCTTTCCAGTCTCTGAATGGAGACTGTATGTAGGTATATAAGTCATTTTTCTCAATCTTTATAGGGCACTTTTAGAGCAGACAGGGATGGTTAGGGATCTGCTAAGAAGGTGCAGGGACAGGTAGTGATAGCAGAAGGGATGGGGGAGTAGAACGACCTGACAGGTTCCCTTTAAGTATGGTGGATGTTGAAAAATGTTGTTTTTTTTTTGCTAACTTTGGAACTGGGTGCCTTGACTGTGTGCAAGGCATCATGAAATTTGAAGATTACCAAAGGATTTTGTTCCCAGTGTCAGAAAACTGTTTTTGTGTCTTAGGTCATGGGTCTTCTAGCGGGACAATGACCACAAACATTCTTCAAAAAACACCAGAAATGAATGAAAACAAAGCGCTGATGAGTTTTGAAGTGGCCAGCAATGAGTCTGGATCTAAATCCTATTGAACACCTGTGTAGAGATCTTAAAATTACTGTGGGGAAAAGGTGCCTTCAATTATGACAGATCTGGAGCAGTTTGGAAAAGAAGAGTGCTCCAGAATTCCAGATGAGAGATATAAGAAGCTTGTTGATGGTTATAAGAAATGATAGATTACAGTTATTTACTCCAAAGAGTGTGCAACCAAATACTAAATTGAGTGTGCCTACAATTCTGTCTGGGCCATTTTTGTAATCTTTGGTGAAGTTATGTCCAATTTGTTTTTTTTCCTTTCTTTTTTTGTGTAGCTCCAATACACACAAAGGAAATAAAAATGTGTATGACAAAACATGTAATTGCAATAATTTTGTGGGAGAAATACTTAATTTTCTGGAACAATTTGAAGTGTGCTAACACTTTTTCCCGTGACTGTAATTAAAAAAATATTAATGGGAGTCTTTCTTTAAGCTACTCAAAATATTCATATTCTATAATTTTGGCAAGTACTATGAATTTTTGAAAGATTTATTAAATTATCTTAGCTCAGCATCTTTTGGTTCTTTTCAAAGCTTAAACTCCATTGTTTGGAGCTGGATACAGTTATTCCAGCATCAGACATTAAAGTCAGAGATGAGAAATAAGCCTGTAATCTAGTATTTTATCTAAACTTGCGACACGAATACACTGTGTGCAGAATTATTAGGCAAGTTGTATTGTAGAGGATTATTTTTTATTATTGATCAACAACTATGTTCTCTATTAACCCAAAAGACTCAAATATCAAAGCATAATATTTTTGGAAGTTGGAGTGTTTTTTTTTTTTTTTATAGATTTGGCTGTTTTAGGAGGATATCTGTTTGTGCAGGTAATTATTACTGTGCAGAATTATTAGACAACTTAATAAAAAACAAATATATTCTCATCTCAAGCAACTTTTCAAAACCTTCAATTCCTTACTTTCGCCTCTAAACTACTTGAACAGCATGTCCACTCTGAGCTGTCCTCTCACCTCTCCTCCTGCTCCCTCTTTGACCGCCTGCAATCTGGCTTCCGACCCCTCCACTCCACTGAAACAGCCCTGAACAAAGTCACAAATGACCTACTGACTGCCAAAAGCAAGCGCCACTACTCTGTTCTCCTCCTCCTCGACCTGTCAGCCGCCTTCGACACTGTTGACCACTCCCTTCTACTACAGATCCTGGAATCTCTTGGCATCACGGACCTTGCCCTCTCTTGGATCTCCTCATACTTAACGGACCGCACTTTCAGCGTCACCCACTCCCACACATCCTCCTCGCCCTACCCCCTATCTGTAGGGGTCCCCCAGGGCTCGGTTCTTGGACCATTACTGTTCTCAATCTACACTCTCGGCTTAGGGCAACTCATTGAGTCCCATGGCCTCCAATATCACCTCTACGCCGACGACACCCAAATCTACCCGTCTGGTCCTGACATCGCCTCCCTTCTATCCGAATTCCACACTGCCTGTCCGCCATCTCATCCTTCTTCTCTGCTCGCTTCCTTAAGCTGAACATGGACAAAACCGAGTTCATAGTCTTCCCCCAAGACGCTCCCCCTCACTACCTGACTTATCCATCGTCGTCAACGACTGCTCTCTCTCTCTTGTCCCCCATGCCAAGTGCCTCGGGTTATCCTTGACTCTTCCCTCTCCTTCAAGCCCCACATCCAGGCCCTCGCCACCTCCTGCCGACTCCAGCTCAAAAACATCTATAGGATTCACACTTTCCTTGACCACGACACTGCTAAAACCCTTATTCACGCTCTCATCATCTCCCGCCTCGATTACTGCAAGCTCCTGCTCACCAGCCTCCCCAATACCTCCCTTGCACCTCTCCAATCTATCTTGAACTCTGCTGCCCGCCTAATCCATCTGTCTCCCCGCTACTCCCCTGTCTCCCCCCTCTGCCAAGCCTTTCACTAGCTCCCTACTTCCCAGAGATCCCAGTTTAAAACATTAACCATGACATACAAAGCCATTCACAATCTGTCCCCTCCATACATTTCTGACATGGTCTCCCGATACCTACCCTCACGCAACCTGCGATCCTCCCAAGAGCTTCTCCTCTAGTCCCCCCTCATCTCCTCTTCGCACAACCGCATACAGGATTTCTCCCGTGCTTCACCCAGACTCTGGAACTCACTGCCCCAACACATCAGACATTCTCCTACCCTGGGTACCTTCAAAAGAAGCCTGAAGACCCACCTGTTCCGCCAAGCCTATCACCTGCAATAAGACCCGATCTACCACACCACCTCATGACTGGAATTTCCTCCTCCCACTGTATCCCCACCCGCCCCTCGTAGACTGTGAGCCTTTGTGGACAGGATTTCTCCCATCTTGTTTCTGTACAACCGAATTGTCAACATTTATTGTTACTTGTATTGTTACTATGTTACTTGTCCTAGTCTGCCCTTTTTAGCATGTAAAGCGCCATGGAATATAATGGCGCTATATAAATAAATAATAATAATAATAATCTCACTTGTTTATGTGCACCAGGTAAACCAATATAACGGCACAAAATTTAGAAATAAACATTTCTGACATGCAAAAACAAAACTGAAAAAAAAATTAGTGACCAATATAGCCACCTTTCTTTATGATGACACTCAACAGCCTTCCATCCATTGATTCTGTCATTTGCTTGATCTGTTTACGATCAACATTGCGTGCAGCAGCCACCACAGCCTCCCAGACACTGTTCTGAGAGGTGTACTGTTTTCCCTCCCTGTAGATCTCACATTTTAGGAGGGACCACAGGTTCTCTATAGGGTTCAGATCAGGTGAACAAGGGGGTAATGTCATTATTTTTTTTCTTTTAGACCTTTACTGGCCAGCCATGCTGTGGAGTAGCTGGATGCATGTGATGGAGCATTGTCCTGCATGAAAATCATGTTTTTCTTGAACAATGCTGACTTCTTTTTGTACCACTGCTTGAAGAAGTTGTCTTCCAGAAACTGGCAGTAGGTCCGGGAGTTGAGCTTCACTCCATTCTCAACCCGAAAAGGTCCCACAAGTTCATTTTTGATGATACCAGCCCATACCAGTACCCCACCTCCACCTTGCTGGCTTCTGAGTCGGAGTGGAGCTCTCTGCCCTCTACTGATCCAGCCTCTGGCCCATCCATCTGGCCCATCAAGAGTCACTCTCATTTCATCAATCCATAGAGCCTTTGAAAAATCAGTCTTAAGATATTTCTTGGCCCAGTTTTGACGTCTTATCTTATGTTTCTTGTTTAAAGGGGGTCGTTTTTCAGCCTTTCTTACCATTGCCATGTCCCAGAGTATGGCACACATTGTGCTTTTTGATACTCCAGTAACGTTGCAGCTCTAAAATATTGCAAAACTGGTGGCAAATGGCATTTTGGCAGCTTCAAGCTTGATATTCCTAAATTCATGGGCAGTTATTTTGCGCCTTTTTTGCCCAACATGCTTCTTGCGACTCAGTTGGCTATTTGCCATGAAACGCTTGATTGTTCGGTGATCACGCTTCAAAAGTTTGGAAATTTCAAGACTGCTGCACCCCCTCTGCAAGACATCTCACAATTTTAGATTTTTCAGAGCCCGTCAAATCTCTCTTCTGACCCATTTTGACAAAGGAAAGGCATTTGCCTAATAATTAAGCACACTTTATATAGGGTGTTGATGTCATTACACCACACCCCTCCTCATTACAGAGATGCACATCACCTGATTTACTTAATTGGTAGTTGGCTCTCAAGCCTATACAGCTTGGAGTAGGTCAACATGTACAAAAAGTATCATGTGATCAAAATACTAATTTACCTAACAATTCTGCACAAAGTGTAGAGTTTACAGCATTGTAACATAGTAACATAGTTTTTAAGGTTGAAGGAAGACTTTAAGTCCATCTAGTTCAACCCATAGCCTAACATGTTGATCCAGAGGAAGGCAAAAAAACCCCATGTGGCAACAGTAAGCTCCACACTGGGGAAAAAAATTCCTTCCTGACTCCAGATATTGCAATCAGACTTGTTCCCTAGATCAATGCCCTATCAACGAATCTAGTATATATAACTGGTAATATTATAGTTTTCAAGAAAGGCATCCAGGCCTTTCTTAAATGTTAGTAGTGAGTCACTCATTACAACATCATGTGGCAGAGAGTTCCACAGTTTCACTGCTCTTACAGTAAAGAATCCACATCTGTAATTATGATTACACCTTCTTTCCTCCAGACGTAGAGGATGCCCCCTTGTCCCAGTCTCAGGCGTAAGAGTAAAGAGATCATTAGAAAGGTCTCTGTACTGTCCCCTCATATATTTATACATTATTATAAGATCACCCCTAAGCCTTCATTTTTCCAAGCTAAATAACCCCAAGTTTAATAACCTGTCTTTGTATTGCAGACCCCTCAGTCCTCTAATAACCTTGGTCGCTCTTCTCTGCACCCGCTCTAGTTCAGCTATGCCTTTCTTATACACCGGAGACCAGAATTGTACACAGTATTCTAAATGTGGTCGCACTCGAGACTTGTATAGAGGTAAAATTATGTTCTCCTCATGAGCATCTATGCCTCTTTTAATGCATCACATTATTTTATTTGCCTTTGCAGCAGCTGCCTGACACTGGCCACTAAATGTGAGTTTGTCATCCACCCATACACCCAGGTCTTTTTCAGTGACAGTTTTGCCCAATGTTTTACAATTAAGAACATAATTATACCTTTTGTTTCCTCTGCCCAAGTGCATGATCTTACATTTATCCCCATTAAAGCTCATTTGCCATTTATCACCCCAAGCTTCTAGTTTATATAAATCTTCCTGTAATATAAAATTGTCCTCCTCTGTATTGATTACTCTGCAGAATTTAGTGTCATCTGCAAATATTGAGATTCTACTCTGTATGCCCCCTACAAGGTCATTAATAAATATATTAAAAAGAAGCAGGCCCAACACTGACCCCTGTGGTACCCCACTGTTAACTGTGACCCATTCTGAGTGTGTTCCATTAATGACCACCCTTTGTTTCCTATCACTAAGCCAGTTCTTAACCCACTTACACATATTTTCCCCTATCCCCATTGCTCTCATTTTATGTATCAACCTTTTGTGTGCCACCGTATCAAAAGCTTTTGAAAAGTCCAAATGCACCACATCCACTGCATTTCTTAGGTCCAGTCCAGAACTTCTTCATAGAAGCTAATCAGATTAGTTTGACAGGAACGGTCCCTCGTAAACCCATGTTGATATTGGGTCATGAGGTTATTTTTCTTCAGATATTCCAGTATAGCATCTCTTAGAAAACCCTCTAGGATTTTACCCACAGTAGAGGTTAAGCTTACTGGCCTATAATTTCCAAGTTCAGTTTTTGTCCCCTTTTTGAATATTGGCACCATATTTGCTATACGCCAGTCCTGTGGTACAAACCCTGATATTCTGGAATCTTTAAATATTAAAAATAATGGTCTATCTATGACAGTACTTAATTCCTGCAGCACTCTGGGGTGTATCCCATCCGGGCCCGGGGATTTGTCAATTTTAGTGATTTTTAGACGATGCCGTACTTTCTGCTGGGTTAAGCAGGTGACATTTAATTGAGAGTTTTTGTTATCACTGATCATGTTGTCTGTCATGGGATTTTCTTGTGTAAATACTGTTGAAAAAAAGTCAATTAGCATATTGGCTTTTTCCTCATCCTCATCCACCATTTCACCCAGACTATTTTTAAAGGGGCCAACACAATCATTTTTTAGTATTTTACTATTTATGTAGTTAAAAAATATTTTGGGATTCTTTTTACTTTCTCTGGCAATGAGTCTCTCTGTCTCAATCTTTGCTGCCTTGATATGCTTTTTACAAATGTTATTTAATTTTCTGTATTTATTTAATGCCTCATCACTAGCTACTTGCTTTAATTTCCTAAATGCTTTCTTTTTGTCACTTATTGCGCCCCTTACAGCCTTATTTAGCCATAGTGGTTTCCTCCTATTTCTAGCATGCTTATTCCCATAGGGTATATATTGTGCACAGACCCTTTTCAGGATGCTAATAAACGTCTCCCATTTGATTAGTGTACTTTTATATCTCAGGATATTGTCCCAGTTTATTCCACTAAGATCATCTCTCAACTGTTGGAAATTTGCCTACCTGAAGTTTAGTGTCCTTGTAGCCCCTCTACTACACATCTTATTAAAGGATATTTGAAAACTTATTATTTTGTGATCACTATTACCCAAGTGACCTCCAACCCGTATATTTGATATGCGGTCTGGCCTGTTGGTTAATATTAGGTCCAGCAGTGCCCCCCTTCTTGTTGGGTCCTGAACCAGTTGTGAAAGGTAATTGTCTCTCATAGTTGTCAAAAACCTATTACCTTTGCTGGAACTGCAGGTTTCTGTTCCCCAATGTATTTCAGGGTAGTTGAAGTCCCCGATAATAATGACGTCTCCCTGAGTCGCTGCTTCATCTATTTGCTTTATGAGGATATTCTCCTCCACTTCCATTATTGTTGGGGACTTATAACAAACCCCTATCAGTAATTTATTATATTTTCCCCCTCCCCTTATCTCCACCCACAGAGACTCTACATTTCCATTAGATTCACCTATATTATTACTCAGGATGGGTTTTAAGGATGATGTTACATATAAACATACACCTCCCTCTCCTGTAGTTCTTATGTACCGTACAACAGCTGCATCCTATAGATCTACCTATGGAGTGAGAGGGCAACCAAGTATATTTTACAATGGGAAGGAAAGTAAAAGGACATTTGTTTGCAAAAGGAAATGGATGCAGAAAGTATGCAATAAATAGAATTATTCTTAACAGAAATGAGAATGATTTACAGATGCGATCCTGTCCATTTGGAGGTAGTCATAGTAGAGAAGTGATTGGTCGCAGATGCACACTGATATCATTGCTCCTTAGCATTACGCTAAAAGGCTTGCAGACAATAAATGGTGTCTATTTCCTACAA